>JBCAUI010308964.1:0-15436 GCA_038406195.1 Haplosyllis anthogorgicola | reverse complement strand
TCATCATTTCACGCAAATCTCAACTCGTTGAACGAAGCCGCTCCAGCAAAGCTAGGAGCGGCTTAAACAGTTAAAGCTTGAATTTATGAAATACTTAGCATATCACTGCCATACTGTCCATAGTTTAAAGAGTACCAGTACCATATCAATGATCTGGCTTCATATGATGGAGCCTTGCCTTATCCGCAAATTTTTGATCAGAAATCGGATAAACCATAAATTAATGACTGGCAAAAAAAGGTTGAAATCAAGTTTCCTGAATGACTTATTTTTAACATACAATATTTCAAAAGCAACAAGGTCAAGTTTTGCTTAGTTTATAACAAGCAGTGTCGTAACCTGTTACACTTGCAATCTTCAGACATCTCAATGTAAATACGACAAAATGTCAGTTAGTGCGTCTGCAGCAGCATCCCTGTACTCATACAAAACCCTTCAACTTGTGGCTTCCGTTATTCCTATTAATATTGCGTGTTGTGTGGTTAAAAAAACGACGTTTTTGTCCGGAATACGTTTTAGATGCTAAAGATAATAATACCTGACCACTGCGACTTCCAAATCGTTTCACGTTTCTAGTTAACAACGGATGTGTTTATTGTTATTATTTCGTTATATTTAGGTCTGAGATTCAGTGATATATTTATACTGGGTCATTCTCCTACCTCATCCATCCCATTTTAGTGGAAGGGAAAAACTGCTAACATACAAAAAACAATGTTTCTGACTTATCCTTATGTTGCAAGGAAATTCTGATTACTCAAGTGTCATCCTACCTAAATAAAACAGGTGCTGGTACCAATTTTTTATTTCCATGAAACAGGTGCATCCATGTACCAATTTTTTTATTTCAATATTTCTAAAAGAAGGACCCTCTTCAAATGGCCCCGACAGCTGGTGCCTAAATGTTCATTAGACAAAAATGCATCTTCTTTGTAATAAGTAAAGTGTTCTTTCAATTAATATTCAGACTGAAACGTCGTAAAAAAACTGTATGAAATCTAGTTGTTAGGATTTGAATAGACATAAAAAAAACTTCTATCACTAAAATTGTGTAGCTTGCGGCAAAATTAGCTAAATTACCCGACCAATCTGTAAATTAAAAAATTATAGCATAAAAGCCACAGACTCCGAAGCAACACACTGCTGTACATGGTATTGGCTCATCGCCAAACAGGCCCTAGACATTTGCGTGTCTGTGCGTCTGTCTGTATGTTCAGCCCGATAAATTATTCATAATTTCTCATGATGCATATTGCTCTTGCACGCACGACTTGCTATTAATTCGGCTCCATAATGAGGAAAAATGAACAATACTCTATGTAGCATTTGCTTACATAGAATGAAAAGGTTGCTTTATCTGCCAGAATTCATCTGCCAAGAAAAATGTGATGTAATAGAAAAAGACGTGTATGCCAGACGTTTGTTAGTTTAATAAATTCCCTAATCGTACTGTAAGACTGCTTTTCGACATGCACACGATTATGAATGATCCAAGTACTTTTGTGCACTTGTCTTTATCTCCTATTTGTATGCAGTAACACGTCTACTAATCAGGTTCAGACTAATTTTTGTTTTGTACGTTCAACATACAGTTTCCAAACTAGGGGTGGGACGGGTCAAAATTTCACATATCAGGTACCCGTGGCTCATTACCCGCCGGGTGACCCGTGTACTGCCATATTTGACAATGTATTGAAAAGAACCAAATTAAATGAATTTTTGTTAATCGATTCAATTTTATCGAACGTTCTATGTTGTGATAATGAATTCACTTCAGATATACATTTATACTAATATATGTGTCCATTTAAATTCAAGTATTGTAACTAATAGTCACTGTGTTGCACAGACATTTATTTTAAAGCAAATTATTTGATCACTTCACACACAACATTATTTTTTTACTTGAGTGCATGTTTGTCACTTCCCATATTGCTGTAAGGTCACAGACAAGAATTAGGTGATGGGTGGCGGGTCACAATTTACTACCCCGGGTAGAGGCTTTTGGACCCGGTACTACGGGTACCCGGCATACCCGTCCCACCCCTATTCCAAACTATAAACTGATTCGTTTTAAAGATAATAATGTTGCAGAAAGGATGACAACAGAAGCAGGCAAAGAAAACCCTTTGCAAATAACGCATCATCAAGATCCGCCACTTGGCCTGTTGAAAATTTATGAAATCTTCAAATCAAACATGGACGAGTCAAACAAGACTCAACCACTCTTTAAAAAAATGGAATCAACTATTTCAGTGTCTTGCATAACAAATCTGGCGCCTAGGTCACATGAATATTTAATCTAAAATGGTTAAAATCAATTTAAATTTCAGGGCAAATCATTAAATCCCTTTGTGGCTTTCATCTAAATACGGTGCATCATACCCAGCTGTGATCAATGATTGACAAGTACTCATGTGCTCATCGTCAAGTACTCATGTGCTCATGCATCTGCAAAAACAACGCGTTCAGGCCACCAGACAAAACAATTGAGCTCTTTTTCACATGTAAATAATTGAAATGGAGGGTGTTTTTACATGGTGTCATCTTATGTTGTTTTATCATTACAGGGTTCATTATCACATTGTCTGTGAGTGTACCGAGTGAACTCAGCACTTTACTACACTGCTGCATACGATTCTTGACCTTGAACTTTGAAGACCCTGACCTTTGTGCTAAGTGACCTCAATTCCTCTTGTAACATTCAAAATAATTTGGGAATAAAACAGTGAAGGATTTAAAAAGACGTTTCACTGAGCGAAATTTATCCAGCAATGGCGCTGTTCAAAGGACTTTTACTTTTCTTTGTGGTACTCATCTGTTTACCAAATAATTCTGCTGGAAAAGCAGATCAAACAGACTTAGGGGAGGATGCAGAGTTTACAAACGTTGATGACCACCAGATTTTAGGGGAGAACGGGGATGACCAGCTTTTCGGGATTGAGGAGGAGTTTAACAGTGTGCATTACGCCAACGACGATCCCAACGCTTCCGGTGACGATGACGACAATTTCTTCATTCCGGTTCCGGAAAAGCCCGTTCTTCCGAAATCCCAACCGAAACCCGAACCTGATGCGGAAGTGACCGAAGCTAACACGGAAACAGCCGAGGTCACCGTCGAGCACACGAGCTTCAAACCTGTCGAGTTTAACTTCGAGCACAGATATCCGGTGCTATCCGGAGAACAAAGCACTAAAAATCCAGAACATCCAGATGATCCCGTTAAGGTTGGAGAATCTGTGCTCGAAGAGGAAAACGAGGTTGATTTAGATGAGAAGAATATCAAGGGGGAGGAGACAGTTCAACTTAAAAGTGTACCAACGAAAAACGAAGAAGGAACCGAGACTGGTGATGATGGCGTAAACTATGCTGAGACTGAGCTGGTTGACAATAGTCATGAGTACAACGAAACCAACGGCAACGCCTTGGGCGAAACCACGAAACGCACCCACAGAAACGGCGGACTATCGAACATCGCCAAGATCGGAATAGCCATGGGGTGTGTCGTGGTCTTCTGGCTCCTCCTCTGCCCAGTGGTGTGCATAGTGTGCCGCAGGAAAGACAAAAAGAATGAGAAGCGAGCAGAGGAATACAAGTTAAAGAATGGCGTCCCACATCATCAGCACCCTCTAGTGGAGGAACTGGTTCTCAGTGAGTTAGGTCAGAACGGCACAAACCATCAAGCCAATGGAAAGCAAAAACTGTACGGAAGCGAGGCTCACAGTGCAGAGGAATTACAGCGTCTTAGCAACCAGTCAAATGCCTCTAATCACAGTAACCATAGTGATCACGTTGTTGCTAAGAAACCATTTCCAGGGCGTGCGCCATTAGCGTCCTCCGAAGCCTTAGATACAGAAGTATAGCAAACATATCTTGGAACAAGTGAAGTCAATTTTAAAGGATACTAAATACTGTGAAAATAATTGAACATTAAAGAGGGACAGGTTTTCCCAAAACCCATTGGACTGTTTTATTGGTATAATTTGATGACATTTTCTGAATATATCAATTTCGATTAACTTACATTTCGCGATGATGTTTATCAGCTATTTTATTTGTTTGGATTACGTTTCCCATCAATAGCAGCTAAAATTTTACTTGAAAGACAGGATATGCCATTGATTCAAGCCTTAAAGTTTGTAAATTTCGTCAGGGAAATATAATCCAAACAATTAAAAACAAAAACAACTAATATATACTTAAGTTCAAATGCTTAGTCAATATGTAAATATGCTTGGACGAGCAGCTTGTCATTTTTAGCTTCAATTAAAGACCACAGTCTTGCATTCGCTTTTTCCGTTTCAAAAGTATTAAGCATTGCCTGTTTATGTTGATATCTGTATTCTTGCCTACTGTACATATTACTTCAATACAATACTGAGTGTTAAATGTGTATTATCTTTGTAAGGTTTCGAACTTTCCGTGCTTTTATGCAGAATTAAATCATTACGACAATAAAAATATGATTATATTCCCCTAATTTGCGCCATGGAAAATGATCATCGATTGATATAGTTTCTGATTGTGTTAGTTTAAGAACCTTCGTAATCAATTTCAAAAATTGTACACAACAGACTTGAATGGTGGTACTCTTGTACAACCAAAAAATCAAATATTCTCGTAATCGGACATTAAGTTCGTCGTCACCATTTCTGCCAATTAAAAGGCATGTATTGTGCTACATTTCAAGATGTTCATATATTTATTACCAATGAGCTTTGTAAGTCTTTCCTGTAATTCATTATAAAGTAATCTGTGTGTAAAGATGTCATGTACCAAAGATCATTTGTTTTTTCCGATGTCCCCTATGCAGCAATAATCTCCTAAACTAACAAGTTTCTCTGATAAGACAATGATGGTATTATTATTGAAGGCAGTATTACTACTAAGGCCAGGCGTTTACGTTTGTTGGATTATAGTATCCGCCGCACTTAAAATTAGGAATTGTGAGTATTGAATCGGAGGCACAAATAGTGCAAAATCCTGTAGTTCCGATGTCGCGTCCAACAAAACACCTGCATTTTTGCGATTCAAAGCCCAATTTTACATCTTCCAACCGCCGCTCCCAAATTTCTGTAAATGAAACGTAATCCGACAAAGAATACAGTCTAGCCTAAAATAGCTGTACATATACTAAGTATCAACCACATTACGACTGCCATTTTCATCCTGCTATTGCAATTCATGTAAATATCAACCATACGTATATCTGCCAATATTGCAGAATAGACCGAGTGTATTTTATGTACATACAAAAAGTTTACATTAGGAAATAAACATTATTGTAAATACACCATTTGTGTCCATTTAATTAACTTTTCGACTTATTTCTTTTAACCAAGTTATTCATGCTACGAATGTAGTACTTAAAAGCACATCCTGTTATTAGGCTTTTCTCAAATGGGAAGAAAATGTATCATCATTTCTGGTGGAACTTGTGTATATGAACTTGTTTTGCCCCGAACTCACGTCCTAACGTAGTCTGTTAACAATAAATACGTGTTTGGAAACAGATCTATCTGAGAATTGATAAGGCTAATCTTTATCTTTATGAACTTAGCCACATTTTTTCTGGACCGACATCCACTTTGTGTGGAAACTGGTAGCCTCTGTTTAGGACTTGGAGTAATTATGTCCATGTGTTACAAAATTAAGGGCTTAATATGATCACGTACTTGCACAAATTGATATGTCGGAACTATTGTTTTGCTTGACTTGGTCAAGTTATTTTTGGAATATCATGTTGTTTTACTTTACGATATTGCAAAAAAAAGACAAAACAGGAAAGATGGAACTGCGCATCATATTTTAGTTTTGAGGACTTGTCACTGTCATTACAATGTTGGGACAATATCTTAATTAGTATGAAACATGCTACATGGAAATGTCAATCATGAACTGCGTTCAATTCGTCAACGGAAAGTTTAACGTGTTAAAGTCTAATGCGTAGTTTAAGGTTAAAATAGTTTTGAAGAACAAAACAAAACAAAGCAGCCTTTTTAACTTCTGAACTGACGCAAACGGTTAAAACAGATGTCCTTGAGATGCAGCTGTTGGGTCATACTAAATTGAGGAACGTAATTTGGCCACTGTTTCATTCCTTTATTTTTTGGTGCATCTTTTACGTCACTGAAGGAATGAATCAAAATCACTTTGACAGCGAAAACTCGCAGGAAATTTAAAGTGAAAATATTTACAAAAAAAAAGTATTCGAAAATGGCTGCTTTCTTCATCTGTTATTTACTAAGATTGTTTTCTTCAATTTACTTGACACGTACATGAATCAAAAAATGCCGTTTTAAATTTTAATGTCATAAGAACGCAATTTTGTGCATCAGATCTTTAACTTGAACTTCGAGTGTCACATCATGATGATTCACACCAGTACATCAAAAGGACACGCACACTCGCGACACATACCTTGAGCTCTAAAAGATCAAATACATGCACATCCTCAATTGCTTGAACTATTTAAGCAAAATCATTTTGACCTTGTTATGTTGAGTGACCTTGAGCGCGACCTTGGCCTTTGATGATGAAGTATGCCTTTAGGGGTCTCACTAAGAGTCAAGCGTGACTATGCCACAGATTTCACAATTATAAAGTTTCTGAAGAAATGAATTTTGGGGGCCAAGGTTCAACATAGAAATTTCACGGAAAAAAATTATTCAATCGTATTTTATTACTGCAAATTGAGCCGTACGAATCCTCGGAGTCACATTTCAAAAGCTTGAAAATGATGCCCATTTCCATCGGAATGTTTTTCTTTTATACGTTATTGTATCATTGTATTTCTGACGGGAAAGGCTAATATTTTGAAACAATCATTCTGTCGTCACATTATGTGAATTACATTCGAACTGTAACCCGAAACCTTTTGTATTTTTCTAAAGATTTTTTTTCCTTTGTGGTATAACTTGCTCCTGATGTACAATATAGTAAGACAAAAGAATATACAAATCCGCAAAAAGAAAACGAGAGATACATCATATTTCAAATAGAAAGAATTCTTCTTTCAAATAATTTGTAAGAGATACGAAGGAAAAGTATAATTTTTCATTTGACTTCATGGACCAGGGTGAAACCCAAGTTGGCAACGCATCATGTCAAAATAACCTGGCAAACAATAGCAAAGAAGATATGAGACCGCACAAAAACTATGTATCACTGTCCATACAGAACCACCCCCTCCCACCCAATTCTATCCATAAAAGGGGCACGGAAAAGTAGATTAACCCCAGCCAGTAACTACCTCGCAATCTCACATCCCTAAAATAGCACAGATGCAAGTTCATCCATTGAGGCTGTTCGATTTACGACTCTGGTGTGCACCACACAGGTATGGTGTGCTCTCTCTGTGAATGCACACTAGGTCCTCAAAACAAACACCTGGTGTTAAAGCACCCCATGTAGGACCCAATTTTTCGATAAATCTCCACTAAAGAAACCATTAATTACTCACAAATATTTTATTGTGACCATATTCACTTCTAAAATGAAGTTTTATCCAGTAGTTTCTGAGAAAAGTGGATATTCTTTACTCACCACCATTTTGACAATTCACACTTGGCCCAATAGATGGTGCATGTAAGGTGCATTCCAGTGTGATCTGTTGGAAAATAGAACACCCAGTAGATACTCTCACACTCTTGGTGCACACCAGAGTTGTAAATCGAACAGCCCCGTTCATGTGCTTTACATGTCGGTCACCTCACATAGCACACACTGACCTAAATCGTACAAAGCACCATGCGCCAAGAAAACATCATAATACATTGGCGGATCCAGGATTTCCCGTACGGGGGGGGGGGCGCCCAGCCCGTTGGGGGGGGGGGCGCCAATCCAATTTTCACCTATTTTCGCCCAAAAATTGAGAAAAACTGCATGAAAATGAAGAAAATTTTGGCCGTGGCGGGGCGCCTTCTGCGCCCCCCCCCAGATCCGCCAATGTAATACCATTCATTAGCTGATTAGCACATCATATACACTCGGGGTCTGTTTGCCTGCTATTTGGTTCACAGGGCAGCATGCAAACTCCTCTTAACACAAATTAGCTGTAAACCTTCGTCACTTACTTTTTATGTTTCTTTCTCGTTGACATTTCTTTTTTAATGAAGTGTGGCAGGCACGGTGCATTAAATTAATGGCTTTTATCTAAAATTTGAGCAACTTTATTTCGTTTTGCCAAGGGGCTAACCCAGAATTATTTTGTTACCATTACTTCCTCACCTACAATGACGGAGAGCACTGTGCCACCACCAACACGAACACCCTTTTACCAGTGTTACTGGGCATTTCCTCGATTTCTTGCTGACAAACAATTCTGAAAACATCAAATTTCATTCCCTTCTCAGAGGGTCTTATTCACAATTCTATATCATTAAATGATAGGCCTAATTTATATGATTTCCCACAGTAAAAAATAGGGTTAGTATAAAACACCATAAAAGACAATGTCAAACAGCGCAATAAAGGCATAAAGTGAAAACGGTTGTGTCACTTATTTATTTGTTTTTATACGACAAGAAGAATTTTTCAGCAAAAGCATTGGAGTTGGGCATTAAGTTATTTGAGTTACTTTACCTTGATGTGAGCAGGACAGACAAGGTAATTACAAGGTAAGTAGACCATTCACATGGTACCATCATCCCACAAATTGAAATAATTACAACGGAAAGTTATGATTACGCACCGCCAGACACAACGCAATGAATACGTCCAGGCTTGTCAGGATCACATTTATGTATCCACTCACTTTCCGCACAATAAAGGTCAAAGGTCATTTTATGGCAAATGTCCGTCTGGACTGTGGATGCTAAATATTGTTAATCAAAACAAAAAATATATCATATTTTATCTATTCAAGTATTGCCTTGTTTGTTGGTGTGTTTGTATTTTGTATTCTATTTACAATTGCATTGATAAAACCGCGATACCAAAATCACGTCACATGTGATATTTTTTTCTACAATATTATTTCGATTCAGATTCCGAACAATTTGGGACAAATGCTGCCATCTGTGAATAAGCACTGAATACGAAAATACAAAAAACCGGCCACAATACTTCTCTGAACAAGCGCCACGAAAAGCTGTGTGTTCTTTTTATTTGTTCAACCTCACGAGATGACATAAACCAAAGCTTAAATTTCACTGATAACTTCTTATTACAAAAGGCTCAATATAACATTAGAACAATACATCACTAATCAATGTTTGCAAATTGCTAATATGACAGAAAACATAGAAAATATTTCAGTTATTTAAATTTATATAAACTATCCCATGGATTTGGTTCGTTTGCTGTTTTACCGTATTTATTTTATTTTATTCTTCGTATTCAACCGTAAATTGTCGACAACATGTAGTCCTCCAAACTCATGTTTCTGCCGAACCTTTTTTTCTGCCCTGATACATTATTCACATTGGCAGTTGTAAATTTTCCTCCTTTACTCATTATTCTCAATTATACTTGGAAACATCTACAGTTCAGAAACAGCTGCTCCTTCAAAATACTTTTCCCTCAGTCACTAGAAAACGTGCAACCTGCTATCCATGACCATAAGAAAAGCTGTTTTTCCATAAAAATTAGTCCCTGTTTTAAGACCATACGTTGTTTGTTTGTTTGAGTTTTTTTAGAAACATAAACAATGGCCCCACAGGTTTGTCGTAAATGACCAGCCTAGGATTTTCACCATTTACTTCTGTTTGTATGCATGTTATGCAGGAAATGGTTGCCATTAATAAAGTGGTTCTGAGTGTCAATCAGCTCCAAACCCTGAGGATTTGTAAAACACTTTTCTTCCAGAGCACAATCTAAATGACCAACTATTTTACCCGTGAGTGTGTGTAGTACTCCTTTTAGATAGTCGGGTAAGATGGCAGGGGAGCTGACAAAATCTCACCCTGTACTGGTCGAATACTCATGCTGGCACTGGACAGAGTACTCTAAATTCTTCCAACGAGATTTTTAAAGATGGTAAAGAATGATTTTAGTCGGAAAAGATTCGTAGTGTCAATTCAATCAGATGGTTACGTAAATCTATGACATTTTGCAAACCCCACATTACACCACAAAGACGCGTTGCCATAATTCAACCGATCTGACACCCCAAGATAATATTGGACATGCCGTCATCGCTACTGCTATATCCAAATATAAACTGCAACACTAAATGTCACTTTGCCCAGTCCGCCAGCATTGCATTTACTAATTTACCTACTGCCAACGCACATCAATACAGCAAATATCACTGATCTATAATTCGTGCTGGTCACACACTTTTCCACCGTAAAATATTACCTATATTGGCGAATCCAGGGGGGGCGCGGGAGGCCCCCCTACGGCCAAAATGTTCTTCATTTTCATGCAGTTTTTCTCGATTTTTGGGCGAAAATAGGTGAAAATTGGGTTGGCGCCTTCCCCCCCCCCCAACGCGCTTGGCGCCCCCGTACGGGAAATCCTGGATCCGCCTATGCAGACTGTCACCTCTTGAAGTATGTGGGCTTTATCACTGTGTGCAATGTGTCCACAGCTTAGTGAGTTACGTCATCAGTCGAACTTTCTTTCATCTAACGTGTAACATAAAGGATGAAGAGCCTCACAACATGCAGCTGTCAACGGGTTTCCTTTCATTACCAAAACTTCCTCTGGACGTAAATCAGCTGATTAACTTCAGTATCCTTAGGTTTGTGCCTTTTTCCTACACTTATGGTTTGATATGAATATTTCCTCCCTCCCGCGCACTCCGTGGGTTAAAGGAATAAGAAGTAAGACAGAGATTCATCAAGATACAAAATACACATCGGATTTATGGCCCGTCAGGTGCTGCCCCCTCGGTGTGACGGACGCCTGAGAAACTAATGTCCATTTGGGGGTTTTCCTAATTCATTTGCCGGTCTTGGCAGATTAGGCAAAATAGAAAAAGTATAAATTCCTGCCAAATCTGCCTAATCTGCCTAATTTAGCAGGGGAAAGATTGAGGAAAAACCTAAATTAGCTTGTCACTCTTGAATGTTTAACATGTCATCAAAATATTACACCTCATGATGGTATGTCTGAATGCATAAAGTATTATTTGTATTACAAGGTACAGCCTGATTAGTCAAAAATAGTGAAATAGTGAAAAAAGGGTGAAACTAATGAAACTAAAGGGATGTTCAATGGAACACGGTTACATCCTTTTTCAAAAAGTAGATCTCATTGTCTTTAACGTGTATTCTACACGTTTATGAATAGAGCTTTACCGGACCCTTATTTTGCAGTAATAAACAAATTGACTGAAAAGCTGTAGCACGTAACTCATTATGCGGCAGCCTTAAAATCACAGACCTTAAAGGATTCAAGTAGAAAGGAGAATATTGATACCCCTACCATAACTAAACTGGATAGTCTGTCCATTAAGGCAGGTTGTGAGACTTCCTCCCCCAATGTACGTCTCCCTGTCACTCTGTATTAGACACACTAAGCTGTGTAGATGGGTCTTCTCTACAAGCTTGACAGCTTCTAATAATAGATTCATGAGATCGGTGGACAGGTTGGGCAATATTCAACTGTTTCTCTGCATGTTTGGAGATTAGGCTCCATATTGAAAAAAAGCAAATGTTGTAGTATGAAATATTTAGGGCTTAATACATAATGGGATGAATAGCAAACAACCATACACACAGAAAAACAGTGTCGTTCCTTAGTATTAGTATACTTCACGTCACTTATCAACAAACGAAAACTAAGATCCGATTGTAGGTTTACTGACGTCAGAATTATCATAAAACGCCACAAAAACGTGTGAGCGATAATATACCAATTTAAAACACAGTCAATCTTCATGAATTGACACTTAATTGGATGTCCCGGACCGGACATCCACACTCCCAAAATAGATACAATGATCGTGGTAAGAGATACACATATACAGGAAGGTAGTGCAGGGAAATGGGAGACACTACTTACCAAAACATCTAAACATGATAAATGAAAACAAAAAGTGGTTTTGCATGTAAATGACAAGTAAATCCAAGAGGACAACCTCCCGTCTCATCTGTCTTGTAGATGGTATTTTTTCAGGAGATCGGTTGATAAATTGTATTTAGCCTGCTGGGCAGTTTGTTGTACTACAGAATTCTCAGCTACATACATCATGTTTACAGAAAGAACTAGAACATTGCCCTGGTGGGCAATCGGCTCTTTCGTACTGGGGCACAACAACCTTGAAATCAAGTTAATTTATTGTCTTGTTTACATTTAGTATGTTGTCCTATATACTGCAGTTGTGCTACTTGTTCTATCATTTACTTCTGGGACAGCAGGACACACACTCTTACATTATGTCTCTCTCTCTCATATGGTGTGTACATGCCCGGTGTGTGCATGCCTGGCACATATGTGCCTGGTGCATGCATGCCTGGTGTGTGTGTTCCTGGTGTGTGTGCCTGGCACATATCTCTCTCTCGCTCATGGTGTGTGCATGCCTGGTGTGTGCCTCCTGGCGTGTGTGTTCCTGGTGTGTGTGCCTGGCACATATCTCTCTCACTCATGGTGTGTGCATGCCTGGTGGGATGGGGGGTGGCAGGGTCCCATCACTTTGGACTTTGAACTGCTGCCAGATTTGCTAGTGTTTTCGTGGCTCTAGGATCAGGCCGAAGACCACAAAGAATCTTTCGTAGTACGAAAGAGTCAACAAACAACATTAGCGACTATTGTCAAATGGTCGACATTTATACTGGAGCAGATCCAATATTGAAGTACGTATCCCCCAGTTTATCACAGAATCAGTCATTTGTTGACCCGAAACTGCGTACTAATCCAACAGAAATTGTATTACCAGGTCTGGTGCAGTGTTTAGTCAACTTTTGCAAATACAGCGCTTTTGTGTAATCGTTGACAGACATTTACACGAAACGGAACTGCATCCATTTCTTGATTTACACTTGCATAACCTTGGCCAAATTTAATTTGATCCATAGGTTAGCGGATCAATATTTCACATATTTTTATGAGTAGATTCACTAAAGAGTACCATTATTTTTAGTTTGACACATTTTTACAAAATCATTGGCACAGCTAGTTTTACAGCAAAAATAACAGTAAGTAAAAAGACAGTAAGTAAAAATTAGTTGTTGGCTTTCCAATCAAGTTAAAAACAAAAAATACATCTGTACTCTGGAATCCTTCGTAAACTGTGGAGTATTTGAATTGCAGCCTCATCCAAACAGTGAAGCAATCTTAATCTGTAGCAGTTTCACCATGGCAATGATTGTCTCTCTACACTCTATGTGTAAAACAATGACCTTGATTAGGAGGGAAGCAGGTAACCAGATACGTACAACATTACTAGACATGTGATCACTTCGTATCACAGCTTCATCAATAAATACTGAAGGCAAGGTCAAATCTTCAGATGCTTTTCAATCTGTAAATAGCTTTAGCAGAATCTTACTACATAAAATGTACTGCATCAAAAATATGAACATGAAAACATTTCTGTGGTATTATAAATTGGCATGCGGTTTTATTGATGACTGCTCTAGTTACTCGTTTAATGAAAAATGTGAGAAATTATGTTACACGAGCTTATATTGAATGTTACAATTGGGTGACATGCTTAAGCTTTCATATGCATGTTAGCTCAATATAGTCTGTATCTAAATATTTTCCTCCCATATCGCAAAATATCCTTGACATAGTAACACGTACACACTCAAAGTTATTGTATTTTGGATTAACTTAGCCGTTTTGCCAAGACAAGAAAGACAACATTTCTTTATCTCTTTGAGAGAATGTAAAAGTTATCAGTTTGTTGGTGATCCCTGGTTAACCTGTCAGTTTCTTAGATTCATGAGATTACCACTGTGGTGTGAACTTCTATCTTTCTTTTCCCTCGCTCTATTGTACTCAATGAAGCACAATAACAATTTTGGGCTTCAATACCTCCACTCAATCAAGACTGGTAAATTGCCAGTGAACTACCCACTATTAACTTTTGTTCAGCATTTAACTTACGGTAGTGCACTGTGTCAAATCTCCAGAAGTTCTTATTTTGTTCGACCAAGTTGATTTACAAAAAAATGTTGATACGTTTTGCGAAGTTTCAAAGAACAGATTAAGCTGTATCAGAGGATGCAATGCTGTGCACATTGCACTGCACAATATTATTTCTTTCGAAAATTCCATTTTAAACGAATACCAACCCTAAGCAGGATCCCAATTAGGTATCGCATACAGTAACATTGATACAACATCCAAGAGAAATACCGAGATCTCTACTGTAAACATCTACTAAAGGACATTGCTATTTACTGAAAGTTGGGAGATAAATTAAAGAACAATACTCTGGCAATTTCCTAGATTTCGATAAAACTTGGGGGATAGTGATTGGCAATAAGCCTCTCAAACTACTGGGTCATTTTCCTGATCCAGAAATATCTTGATAAATGGTTGTTATTGTGAAACGTTTTGTGTAACTTTTCATCGAATAGATTTATCTTTATTTTTTGAAGCGTGATTTATGATTCGGTGTTCACAGGGCGATCATTTTTTTCCCTATCAACTGAAACTCCAGGTTTCAAGCTGCGCTGGAAATAAACAAAATAAACAATTGTACATTATGTTAAATGGAATTTATTTTATTGCCAAATGGCGTTTTTATTGCCAGATTTCTTTATTCCTCTTTTCCACCCAAGAGAATGTTAGGACAATTTCTGACCATTCAAATTGGTAATGAAATATTCTAACTATCATAAAGCGTCTCAGACACTTGCAAATGACCCAGAAAAATAGGATTCCTGACTTGAATATAATGTGATAACGGCTCCTGGGCGATACATGTCAATGTCAAGATCTGTGTGAATCATTAGCAGAAGAATTGCGGCTACAGAAAAGGATAAATAAAGCTTATAAACTTGAAGTGAATGCTGAACATGAGTCCTGACAGGTCCTAACAAAATCCCGGAAAGTGTTCCACGAAGCATTTCCTGGATGTGACCTAAGGGTAGGGCTGAAGTTTACATTTTAAGTGCAAGTGATCTCTGTATTAAACACCTATCCCTGGGTTAGTCATAATATTATGTATGAAAGGTTGAAAGGCTCTGTGTATAGACGACTACAATATTCTTGTAGGTTCGCTTAAGTATAAAACAGTTTGCAGTTACAAAATATGCAACACTTACTGAAATGTTAAGGCAGTCTTTTATTTTATTGGCCCCAGCGTAGCTAGGGGCCTACTTGATCAAACAATTTAAGATTGAAACGCTTTTTTTTCGTTAGGGCCCCCCCCCCCCGGATTGGGAATAGTGAATGTGAATGGAAGTCCGCATGCAGTGCGGCCCCCACCCCACCCCACCACGCGCGCAGGCACTTCCTGCTTGGCATCTGCTGACCTAGGTGAACAAGAATGGACAATGGCCAAAGATAGCTCTAAAATGGGTTACATATGGAT
>JBCAUI010308853.1:0-15438 GCA_038406195.1 Haplosyllis anthogorgicola | reverse complement strand
ACAAAACAAATACAAATTTTAAGGTGGCTATGTTCCACCTCTATCCAAATCCAAACAAATACAAATTTTATATTACTAATTCAAGAGAACAATTTATTTACTACTAAATGGAATCAAGGGTAGCTTAGCTTTGTAACACTCAAAATAAGTGGATTGCAGTGGTATGTGGGTGACAGCTCACACCTAAGCACAGTTGGTGTTAGAATGACTGTGTGAACAGGCCAGGTCTGTGAAAATGGTCAAATTCATTAGGGGAAAGCTAAGTCCTCATGGATCAGACTGTCAGTGGGTCTCACTTGTGAGGGTGATGTACCAATTGCTATCAACTGGGTCACAGACCGGTCATCTCAAAAACATCTGTCAAGGTGGCTCAATGTACAGTCAGGCCAATGTAAGCCCTTAACATAAGGGGTGAGCATTGCTTTTAGTGATCGAGTGGATTGAAAATTGAAGCTTGGGAATCCCATTGCTCAGTAGTGGATATGCAGGATTTATGGCTGGAGACATGGAAGAGATCCTCCATGTGTCTTCAGTGATAAATCTGGAATTAATGGAAAGGTATCTTGCTCAGGCTGCACTTAAAAGTCTCATAAAATTTTTATCATCCCTACATTGTAACGAGCATTATCATTTGAAGACTTCCCAGAGGCCAAAGGGTGCAAGCAGTGGAAACCCTTAAACACTTAGAAGAATTATGTCAGGACTGTTCAGTTGATGTCTCAGAAAAAGTTGCTGAGAGAATTGTACCAATCATATCTGACAAAGATAGGATCTCTTATGTAAAGCTGGCTCAAGAGATCCCTGTCTGCAATATCTCACAATGTATGAACAGAGAGGTGAGGGACATATCAACATTGCCAACTATAATAAATATGCCCCCACAAGAGCAGAAGCAAAAAGAGATTCAACCAGATAGAGCAGAAAATGATAATGATGACCTTCTAAGTAAAAAATCAATAACTGGATCTATGTCACCAAATGAACTAGAACAAACCACAACTAAGGACATAGAGTGAAAAATAGGAACTTAGAGGAACAAGTTGAAGTAGAACCTAAAGGAGCTGAAAACTCCAAAGTGATGAATCAAACAGAGAATGAGTCTGAGAATGTAGCAAAATAAAACAAATTAACGGAGAATGAAGGAGAGAAAGAGCAACAGGAGAGAAATGACATAAATCTGAAACACTAAGAGATGATGAAGTTGAGGCTGAAGAGCAAGATTATCAAGATAGGCTGTTGGTTTTGAATGAAAACACATACATGCAGTTAGAAGAACTAAGTGAAAAACTAGATCATTATGAACAAATGAACTTTTTCCCTGAGAAACAATATAAACTTTATTGAAAGAGAAATTTTACCAAAAGAAACCAACAAAGCCAAGAAAATTCTCATGATAGCTGAAGACTTCTTCATTGACAGTGAAGATGGACTGTTGTATCACCTAGACTACCCTGCTAGAGAACTAGTCAAAGAATATAGCACTATACAGTTATACATACCCACTGACTTGGAAGACCAAGACTACAGATATGTGTTGATAGCCATTGATAGTTACTCACTATGTGTTGAGATAATACCAACAAAAACAACAACTGCAGAAGAGACAGCTGTAGCTGTCTTCAGTCAAGTAATATGCAGGCATTCTTGGCCTCAAGCTATAGTACATGATTGGGGTACCACATTTGTCAATAAACTACTGGCTGAATTCACTCAACAGACAGGGATCAAAAATTAACAGACAGCAGCCATGAACCCAAGATCTAATGGAGTGTCTGAAGCTAGAGTTAAGATTGTATCACATGCTCTGGCAAAATTAGTCAATGGGAGAAAGGGAAGATGGAAGGATTACCTCCCATCAATACAATTTGCACTAAATATTACTCCTACAAGGGCTAATTTCAATTACAACATGGTAGAGTCCATAATGATCCAGTATCATTGGCTCTAATAGACAACAAGTCATTATTGAACTTGCCAATTGAGCACCTAGTACCAATGATACAGAGAATGAAAGTATGGAAGAAAGTGGTTCAAGCCAACAGGAAGGAGTACAACAAACAAATGAGAAATCAAGATCGAACAAGAGTCAAAGTACCTATGAGTTACCTACGAGTTCCCTTCCTAAACATAGAAACCAAGGCAATTGAACATACCTTGGAAGGGTCCTTTTATAATAACAGAAGTGCTGGATGGAAGACTAGTCAGGCTTGCTGGGCTAGCCAATTTGACAGAGTTAGAAAACCTACATCCTATAAGTAGAATCAAATGTACAAAATACAAGTTGGAACCTCCACAATTGTGTCATGTGGAAGGGCTAACCTTGGACAGAGGATCTGAAGAGCCTCTGGAAAATGAAACACTAGAAAGATTGCAAGAACTGGGCATGATAGCCACTAAAGAGATGGCTCAACCCTGGGATGACAATTCTTTCTGAGAAACTGAAAAAGATCAAGAACAAGCAGCCAGAGAAAAGAAGACAAAGGGAGAAGACAATGATGATGGCATAGGCTATTATCAAATAGAAATGTTGTTTGAATACCTCCAAGGGTAAGAGCCCCCAGGCAGGCTGCCACATCAGAACCTTTGTACAGATTGATTTCCAAGTTAACAGGATATAAGGTTGACAAGTATGGCAATGAGATGTTCAGAGTGTTGTGTGAAGGTGACAAACCAGGATATGATTTCTGGACAGGTCACAATACAATAGTCACTGAAGTTAACACCGATATGGAACTAGAAAATGAATTAGAATTATTCAAAGACCTGTGGGAGAGCAAGTTAAAGGGTAAAAGGGAGAAAGGTACCACCTCTGATGAAGCAGACTTTACTTCAGAGCTCATTACCACTGAAGAAACAGAAAATCCACCAGGCACAACAACTGAATAGAGAATCATTTGTCATGTGTGTTGGGCAAAATTTTCAAGGGAAAATATTTATAGTTTTTATTATAACCCACCACTGGGTTTATTTCTTTGAGGAGTTAAACCACCAACACTGCTCCTGAAGTAGTTGACAAGGTTTTAAAATGGGTGGTCACACTTGAACCATACCATTCTCTTCCAATTGTGTGTCAGTCAGGCGAGATGTGTGGAAAACCATGCCACCTCTATACCCTGGTGAACCTGATGTGGGTGTGTAAAGGCACAACACAGACCATTTAGGGATTTCAAAGAAAAAAGACAACTGTGGGTAAGACTCTGAGTCACATTGAAGGGAATAGCAGACATAGTGATCTTGAGTCATACTCATTGCAAAGAAGGAAAAAGGAAATATATTACAATTAAAAGAGCTTGTGATCATGGAGAATGGCCTGGCACATGTTCAAATTGATGGGTGCACAGTGAGGGAGGTCGTCGTGGATCTGCAAATACAAAGAGAATAAAATGTTCAATAAGTGAAGGGGAGACATCCTTTACAAACAGAAGTGGCCATACTGTTGTAAATGGTCCTCCTCTGGCTGAGGCCAAGTTTTTAATAATATAAGAAGGGTGAAGAAAGAATCATAGAAAGAGTTACAGAAAGAATTATAGAAAAAGTTATAGAAAGAGTTATAGGAAGGAGAGGAAAATGTTCATTGTCTACTCTAAGGTTGAGGGTTTTGTGATTTAGAAAAGGATTTTTTTGAGTGGCATGGTTTAGTCTTTCATCCATGTATGCTTGCTGGTGGTGAACTGTCTGGCACAGTTTGGCTCCAAATGTATTTGAAGGTTATCCAACCAGTGGCTAGTTCAGAGGTTGCTGGTATGAAGGAAACCCAGGCAGAGCTGACAGTGTACTGGCATTGTTGGTCTGATCCCTAAAAATAATAAATATGAAAGAGTTTTGGCTAGGGATCTGAGATCGGCAGGCTCTAGACCATGGAAAACCAGTCCCTACTGATGTTCTGGCATTATGGGCAGCCTAGAATAGATAAAACTTTTTTCTTACAGTTAGAGGGACCAGTCTGGCGAGAACTCTAAACCATGGAAAACCAGAATTCAAGTGGCTTAGAGGTTGGATAATTTTGGTAATAAAAGTAAGTGGGTAGGAAATGGTCAAGTTGGTCACTTACAGCAGAGATTTTATTTTAAAAATTTTAAAGTTACAGGAAATTTTGAAAGAGATCTCAGTTTAGGCAAAATATAGTATAACTCTGCCAACAAGGGTCAGTTTGACACAATCACTGAAGCTTTAAACTGGGACAAGACAAGAACAAAAGCAGGGAATGAGTAAGTTGTTTCAGCAATGGTCGAGGTATGGGATACATTGTCTCAAAATCAAGCCTCATGAGTAAGGTGAACTGAATTGTCTAGGTGGTAATGTGGACCATTTTGTGTTGCAGGTTCTGTGATGGGAACAATTGTCCTAAGGCTCCTGTTGCTGATGGCAAGTCCCTGGAGTGTACTAGGACTTCAGGAGGAAATGACTAGTAACATGAATTTTGGTACATTTCTCACACCCCAACAAGAAATTGTGAACTCTGGATCTACCTGGATTCACACATCTGTTAGGGACAAACTATTCAAAAATCCCATCCCTTACACAATGAGACAAGAATGGTTACCTCCCTGGGCAGTTTGTGCTGAGGTAGCTAAATCATTTGCAGAAAGGGTCCGTACATGAGAGATGCAACATAATGTATCTTTCTCAGATGTAAAAGTCCTGGCTCATCAGATGTGTAATGACATGGTCACAATAGTTGACACATTCAATGAACAGAAACAAGTTTTGATTAATGAAATAGATCATAACACCAGGTCTATTATATGATTTATACAAGAGGACAGTGACCTAAGGGATGGTCCCCAAAGATTTTATAACTAGGCTAAGGCAAGCTCCTTTGGACATAGTAGGACATCTCAGGGAAAAATTATTTGGAATTGGAAGGAAAAAGGCCATAGAGTTGGCCCTTTTCAACCATGAAATCCTTTAAAGGCAAGTCAATGAATCTTTTGGCAAACTATATTCAAATCAGAAAGCTCTACAATCTGTCCTACAGCTCCAGGATGCCACTATGCAGAGGGTTGCTAAAGCTTTGGTTGGACAACAGTATGACTTAACTGTCCTTACAAATGAGATAAGGGACACTAGGAATCAAATGAAATTTATCGAACGGGTTAGTGCAAGTGAGCTTGCTTTCATATACAATCTGATGAGTCACCAGTCAGGGTTACAAGCAAATCTAATGATGGTGACTACGAACACCCTGGGTAGCTTAAGGTTATTAGAAGACAGAACCAGTACCATTTTATCAGCATTTCAAAAGTTGTCTGCAGGATATCTTCCAATAGAACTAATTTTGGCTCAACAGGTGGAAGATGCCTTGGAGGATATAGATATGCTCCTCTTAAGACCACAATTACAGTTCCACCTAGTGATACAAAATATCAAATATTTTTATGGGACACAAACCACCAGTTTTGTTCTGAAGAGGAAACTTAGTATCATAATGAGGATACCTCTAACCACAGTGGAGGCTGTGTTCCAGACATACTTGGTAAATACCATCAAGCTACCCCTATCTTTGACTGAAGGAGATGGAAATGAGAGTAGATGCACAAAAATTTCTGGACATTCAGAGTTCTTTGAGATATCCGAAGATGGAGAACATTACTTTGAGCTAACCCATAAGCAGATGTTAAATTGTAAAGGTATACAAGGGTTTCCATTGATATGTTACCCTACCATGATAATGAATTCAGTGCAAACAAAGCCAAGTTGCACACTTTCACTATACAATGGGAATGCTACTATGATGGCAGATTACTGCAAGAAAGAGTATTATGAACAAGGGGAACCAGATTCCCAAATCCACCAGATAGGAGATGGAGAATTACTAGTCATGGCCGTAGAAGGCCAATTCATGAAACATTGTGCACACAGACCTCAAATGACCTCGGTAAATGCTTGCAGGCTCTGCATCATACAGCTCCCATGTGGGTACAACTTGAAGATGAGATACACTCTAGTACCGCCATTACTAGATGGATGCAAGAAGAATAGCTCCACATCTAAGATAAAGTATCCAGCCAATGTGGCACTATTAAGTATGTTACTAAACAGGATGCAGTTGATGAAATACAATGGGTCTGTGACCTTTGAAGAGGCTCAAAGGATCGACATACCCATTTATGAGGTAAAGAAATTCAACCACAAGACCGTGGCAGAAGTGGAAAAGGAAGTTATGGACTTATCAAGGGTAATGCCCCTTGCCAAGGTAAGTGATGATATATATCTAGATGACAGCAGTTATCTGGCCACCCCACACACATTGGCTCAGAAAATCTCAGCCATGAAATTTTCAGGAGTAATCCAAGTATCCCTAGCAGTGATTCAATTAATTGGCCTGGTGCTAGGATACATAGCTTATAAAAAAGGGTGTATTTTGGTGGCCACATCTGCTGCAGTGTTACAAAGTATAACCAGCTGGAAGAAAGCACATGCTGCTGAAGTACCAGTTGGGGTACCATTGATTGAATCTACCCCTGGAGGGCCTACTTCATAGTATGAGGAATATTGGATAGTAATAAAGCCCATAGTTTATCTATATGTGACATATCTAGTCGCAAATTTACTATTGAATATGTTGAAAGCCATGTATCAGTATTTGGCTGTGAGGTTAATAATTACTCCGGTCGATGGAGTACCAGCTAAGTCAGAAGTCAGTCACATAGACTTAGGCATAGGTAATAGGCAAAAATCTGTAAAACTTTATGTCTACACCATATGTACCTCAAACCATAAGATAAGGTTTATCCAGGAGGAAGGACATGAGATTAAATTGGGGAAAATGCCATCATGGCCCATGACATTGTTTTCCTATGCTGTTAAAATTACAAATGAAGTTGTGCTGTTGAAAACTCAAAGCAGACAGAAATTGAAACTACCAAGAAGGGTTTACATACCTCTGATAGTAGTGCGATGCATTTATGAGATTACTTCAGGTCCATATACAATGGAAATATATATCAGTAACAGTTTGTTCAGGGCATTGATACCTGAATACTATGCAATCATTGAGGGAAGTCAATGATCCATTACAGCAGAAGGAAGTTCCCAAAAGTCTGACAAGACAATTGATGAATCACCCATCATCCAAGTGAAGGCCAAGATGCAAGTTGTCTACACTTACTGCTCCAAACCCAAGCACCTGCACAGAATGCCAAGTGAGTGCCAGCAGCATGGAGAAGTGATGGACTTGGAAATCTAGGCAACTTAGAGTTGCTGAGACCAGGGCAGACCTACAAACTGTCTTGAATCAATGGGCCAATGACTAGAATGACCTACAGAATCTGCTAATGACAAGACTAGCTAACAACCAGACCGACTTAAGGACCATGTTAAACCAATGAAGCCTACATCAGAATACTCCAAGACCTGGAACAACAAGGGTGAGTATGAAAATATATACATGGACAAGCAAACAGCATGGAGAGCCCAGGTCACACAGAGCTTGCAAGACCTGAGGTACAGACACATGTGCTATTCGTTCATCCATAAGAACAAGAATCCATTCAAAGAAGCCTTCTGTACTGGAGGCTTATGAAAGGAATGAGAATCTAAGGCAATCCAGAGAGTTATCAAGGATAACATATCCTGGTACATATTGGGAAATGTTAAACAATGAATGAAGAAGAACATTGAGTAAAATAATAGAGACTAAGAGAACATTTGGAGATGGTTTAGATAGAAGGGGGAGAATACTTTTAGTGGACTTTGAGAGGAGAAATAAGAAATTAAAGCAAGTAATGCAGGCCAGGAGAGAGCAGAAATACAAGGTTGTAACTTTCCTGCAGTATTCATTAAATGTGCAGTGTACCAACAAGGTGAACACTGCTGCAAGTTCAGAGAAGTGTTTGCTTTTGATCATGACTTGCCATGTCTGTTTCCTGCTGAAGGGATTAAATGTTGCACGTTAGGACCATTGGGAGTGCATTACTGCACACAGTTTGCACCTACAGACTTTAACCATCCGTGGAACATCTGTGAAGTGTAGAGGTGCCTGGTGTGCGAGGTGATGCATTCTTCATCTGTTAGGTGTTATCATGCTCCTGACTATTGACCCATGTCATACTCTAGCTGGAGCTTTAAAAATGAAGAAAAACCCATGCCAAGCATCTCAGTTGACCAGAGAGAAAATTTATGAGAAGGGTTAGGCTGGAAAAAGCAGAATTGTCCAAGTTGAAACCAGGAATAAGCCAACCAACTCCCTACCCAGACCATCCCTTACCACTAAGGCCCAATGAACAGGAGCCTATATTCACATCACTGATCCAGTTTCAAAGAGATGGAACTCTGGAATGGAATGGATCACCAGAATACGGGGCAGAACAACAGGACCAAGATTTCAAGGATGGAGAAGTTGGAGAAGAACATCTATATGAGACAATTCCAGGATCAGAAGAGAGTGATGAGGACAAAGCAGAGAGTAATGAGAAGCAATCAATGAACCAGCAAGAAGAAGCAGAGGAAGGCTTGGTAAATCAAATGGATGACATGAATTTGATACCAACTATTACAATCCAGAAAGTGAGAAATGAGTACAGCAAGCCCATTAGGAAGGAACAGGAATGAGTAGAAGAAAAATGAAAGAGATGTTTGGGAAAGAAGGAAGCCATCTGGAAAGAAGTTTAAAGTGAACAAACAACAGCTAGAAGAATATATATAGAGTAGTGATGCAAGAGCAATCCTCGAGATGGGTTTTAGTCACAAGATGATCGAGAGGATATCAAGAAAATGATTCAGGGAATATGGAAGACCATTCCCTTGTTCACGTGCACTAATGGAAGAAGCCTTTAAGGAGGAAGACCAGATAGAGAAAGGAGTAGGAAGAGAGAAAGAGAAAAGTGGAGAAAACAATCCTCCTGAAAATGATAACATCAAGGACACGGGAGAGGAAGAGCAAGAAGGGAATAGAGAAATACTGAGGTGGAGAGGGCAATACTCAGACACTTTTTACAAACATTGGATGAGAGATCTCCCTGAAAAATTTCTGACTAAGGCAAATGTAACTAAAAATCTGGGCTATGCATGCCCAGAGGGGATAGTTAGGAAAGAAAAATGTCAAGGCATCTCAGGTGAAGGATACAAATGGTGTTTCCATGGATACATCAACAAACCACAAACTGTAGAAAACAAAAAAGGCATTAATTGAGTTAGGAGGGGAATTGCCTAAATGGAATCGACAGCCAGTTCCTCTTAAAGGAAGATATTTCAAATTTCACAAAAGCACTGACATAGGAGACCCATTAAGCTTCTTACAAAAAATAAGATTCAGACCAAATAGCATAGGAGGTGAACAGGAAGGTTGTGGAGCCCATCTGATCCCTATGAGGTCAGTGGAGACAGAAGACCCAGATACAGCATGGTGGGAAAATGGCCAATTATGTCCCTTGGAAAGGATACAGGAACAAAAATGCAGTCTTGCATACTTTGGAAACCGAGTTTGGTGCCACCATGGATACACAAACGACAAGGAATTTTACCCTCCTCTAGGCCACAGAGCTAGAAGGGTCTTCACAAACCCAGAAGACATAGAAATTGAATTAGGGTGCATAAGTGGAAAGGTCACACCTGTGAATATTAGAGCAGTATGTCCAGTAAGCATTTTGGATGATAGTGTGTGCCAATTCAGAGTGGAAGGAAGGTGTATTATCTGTCATCATGGACACAAAGATGAATGGAAGGTATACGAACCGACCACTCAGGAGATTTTGTGATTCCAGAAGGATCCACAACAGCCCAGACAAAACATGAACTGCACCAGTGAATACTGTGCACAAGTCCATGGAAGTCAAGTTTGACCATCTGACTTGTGTCTCAAGGGAAGATATTCTTATGAAACTAAAAAGAACAGAGTCCTAGCAGATATCCCAACTTGTGAGTTTGAGACAAAAATGGTGTAGGGCTTTAACAAATCCCTGAGATAGGGCCCAGAAGGCCAGAGTGCCCTCAAGGGATTACATTTGGAGAAGAATGTATGGTATATCAATTAGGGAAATGGAGGTGGTGTACCCACAGGTACATCAATTGTCCTATGTTTCTGTACAACTCAGATCATTCAGAAACTTTAAGTGACTTACACAAAATGGAATCACAAATACCAAGTTGGGCTGTGTTTCCAGTACCAGACAATGGTAGGTACCTGGACAGAGGATTTCTGTTCACTAAGACAATGATACCTACCTCTAGTTTAAAGGAGATCAAGGAAGTCCAGCTGAATCACCTCATACCTCTTTGTCTGAGGGGAAACAGTTTGGCAAAAAATGTGTCACATATGAAACAAAGGAAGGGCATTTTTATTGCCAACATGGCTATACAAATGATCCCAAGTACCTTCCAAAGTTAGCTCATCAAATGACATTTGACCTAAACATTGGTTTGAATAATGATCTTCCTTACAAAACTCACAGAATAACATGACCACACTATTACGTGATGGTCAGGGGAGCGTGTGTAGTCTCAGAATACACAGGTTCTTCATGTGCTGTGACAAACTGTGGTGAGGCAGTATTCTGCAACCATGGGTACACAAATATCGATAAGGGTCAGGAATTAGGTATTAAGAAATTACCTGACTTTGATCATAACCCAAAGCCACAGAATGAAGAGCCCAACTTGTTAAAGAGAGCTCTGAAATTCCCTGACAAAGCAGATGGGCTACATAAGTATCAAACCAAGAAATCTGTGAAAGGGAAAGTAGATGGAGAAAAATGTCACAATGGACATTGCAGACACTATCTGGACAGTCATGTGGCCAACTGCCTTAGAGTAGTACTCAAGAAAAGGTTACAAGAAACTTGGACAAAAACAGGGAAAGTGAATGTCTAAGCTGAACTCAAAAGTCAAACAAAAAAAACAAACCAAGATGGGGAGTACCTTGACAAAAGCCATACAGCAGCAAAAGAGGGCAAACCAAAGGAACAAAGAAAAAAGGGGAAGTCAGTGAAGAAAAGTAGGAAAATGCACAAGAAACAAAAACCGCAAGCTAAAAACCAATGAGGAAAACAGTGCTGGGTGCATGAAAGGCATGGCACTTGTGTGACCAGGTAGAGATGAGAGAGTAGAGTAGAAAGTAGCCAATAGAATAGGATGCATGAACCATAGACTGAGAAGGAGACAGGAAAGGAGAGTGAAAATTCACAGGCATCGTACCTGTGCTGATACCCAAACTCAGTGCAGTCAAGGAGTCCATCACAAGTAGTAAGTGATGCATTGCATGTCAAGGCATGTTTCCTTGATACTTGGGTGATGTGTTAGCAAATATTTACAAACAGATGACAAAAAAGAAGCATGCCATCTTTTGCAGATGGAGAAAATAATTGGCAAGGTGGTCTCACTGCCAGAGCACAGGGAATATGGGATCACTCAGAGGCATGTACAAATAAAGAGAAGTTATGAAACCTATACTGAACCGAAAATTCCATGCAAATTGGTCTTAAAGAACAAGAGTATTCTGAGTCTGACAATGGATGGGTTAACCCATTGTGGTTTACAGGTGCTGATGAAATTGTTCGATTGTTGTGAGAGGACTGTAATTGCCACCTGAGAGGTCAACAAGGACTATATGTACCCATCAAACAATTACACCTACTGTACTCATCTGATGTCAGTACACCAGAATAGACAGGCACCCTACTTAGTTACTGAGGTAAAAATTAACTATGTGGCTGCCAAATGGGGGAAGAAATGGTTCAAAAGCAACCTTGTTTGTGATCCAGGTTCTCTCAAGCTTTATGGGGATACATTTCCCACATGCCCTCCAGTCCCTGAAGAGCAGATATTGAGACTACAATACCAAAAGGAATCTTACATTTATTCTGGGATTAAGTAGAGTTTAAATTGGGAATTCAAGTGGTCAGCTATAAGAAATAGGTAAGCTATGTCTTTGGAAAACATTTTACAATCCATTGGGAAGGCTCCTCAGGTGTCCGCTGAATATGGACTAGGCACCAGGTTAATGCTAAGAAAGTTCAATTTCCATTTCATAGGTTTCGTGGACTACCCACCATTTAGGCCTACAGTCTCACTTAATTTTAGACACAAAATTTATGACCTAGCTACAGATGGCCTAACACAGGCATGTCTAAAGCAATTGATGAAGACTTATCACACACTAGAGAAATATATGGAGTATTCCACAACTCCTTTTCCAGACATTAAAACTGGAGTATATTCTCGAGCTAGACATGTGATTACAGTACATGTCAATTGCAAGCCTCCATATGTTGTATATCAAATTGTGTGTAAAACTTACTGGTTACCCATCAGATTACGATTTAAGGAAACCTTAATGATGGAGGAATTAAACATATGTTGTGATCCTGTTTTGGATGAGGACACAATAATTAGAAAGAAAATGCAAAGAACAGGAATGGCATTAGCACAGGAAATTAGAAATCACCATGTAGTCCAAGGGCCAATGCCACCTTTTCTAGAATGGAGACATATCAGGTCCAACTTTGAGGACCAGATGAAATTAATCAAGCTAGCCTGTGTTGAAACATATCTGCATGGTCAGAGTAGACTGATCATGTATCCCAATGAACCATATGTGGAAACAGTAGACAAGTGGCCTACCCATTTGGATGAAGGTTTGGTATTATTGGGCTCGGATCTTCCATCTAGGGATGAAGAAGAGATCGATAGGGAAATATGAGAAATTCTAAATTCCAAATTGCTAGAGAACAATTTATTTAAGAATATTTAAGAAAAAATAAGTCATCTCTTCAGAGACTAAAACATAGGTAAGTTTAAAAATTTACAATATAAGATAACATATAGTTAAATATTTTATATGTAGACAATGGTTAAAGGGTTTACCCAAGAATGTATTCAAAAATTACACTTTGACCATGATTATGATGGTTTATGAAATGTGTGGATCAGCAAACACAAAGTGTTCCACATCAAAGGGGTTAAGCATAATTAATTGCTTGGCCACAATGAAAGACCACAACTCCACACTCGCTGACAGGTGGATCATAGCACAGTCAAGTAACCATGGAGGGGTCCATATCACAGTGGCAGCAAGTGGTCTGGCTCACCCCTCCTCTCTTCAGGCACAATCACTAAAACAAAAAGAATTGAAAACTTGAAAAGTTACCAATTCCTTTAGGAAAACCACGAAGCAAATTATAATGTAACGTAGGGGGAATATGTAATGGGGGGAGTAATAAATGTTGGCTAAAGGAAAACTCACCATCAGCCACCATCCTTAGTAAACCTGCCAAAGTTCTCGCAATCAATCCAAAGGTTGATCGCGAACCCAACAGACACCACTCACAAAGTCTAAAATTGAATTAAACAAATTCAGTTTAATTTTGATTTTATCAAAATTGAGCTGAAAAACCAAAATTACAAAATGCTTACAATAAATTCAGGTAAATATCAAAATTAGGCCATGAAACTTTTGATCATTTAGGCCAGGAAAAATAATTTAAAAATTCAAAATTTAAAAATGTCACTGGATAAAGGGGGTACTTACTCTTTCTGAAAATCCATACTGTCCACAGTGAACAAAATTAACAACCCTGATTTTTGTGGTAAAGAGACTTCAAAAATCCTAAACTTCAGTTCAAAAACTGTAGTAACATGTAGTCTTTGAAAATGTAAGAAATGGGCACATAACAGAAACTAGTTCCAGGAATGGGGTCAAAGTCATAATTCTTGGATCCAAGTGACAAGGGGAATTATTATTATAAGGAGATAAGACCATTGCAGAGTACAACCTAGATTGTACCCTCTCAGTGGCCTTATGCAAGAGCTACTGTGATTGCCACAGAGCAGCTGATAATGCAATGAGCTCAGATCACGAATGCAGCAAAATTCACTCAGTAAAATGCACTAGTAGAATAAAACAAGTTAATTCCCTGGAAAGACTTTAGTTGATTTAAAACTAATGGAAATTTCTGTTGTAAATTTCATTCCTGCTGTAAAAATGTTTGCTTTGTTTGAATTGTATATAACCTAAATTTATTTTACTAGCTTATTATCATATAAATATCCATTCAAAAAAGAAATTGTTAGTAACCACAAAAATATTAAATGTAAATATGATTATATAATTGATCCAAAATATGAAAAGTGCACAAAAATGTTAAATGTACATACACATATTTAATCTCCATAAAAATTGTAAAAAGGCTGAAAGGTCACAAAAATGTATCATAAAGAAGTAGTTAAATACTCAAAGGAGAGTTAAAAACTCTCCGTAAGAATATATCTTATTTGTATGGGTCACACATGTGATGTATATAAAACTTGATTATCTTACCTAAAATAGTATTAAGCTATTAGTAGAGTATATATTTATATCAAAAGTATATTTTGTATAAATATTAAACAAGAAACTTATAATTATATTTTTATATAAATATTAATTGAAAAATGTATTTTTATATAATTTTAGTGATGAAGGTGGCACTCCTGGTCAGGAAATAATGGGTGCAAATTGTACAGAGGTTATCTTATTAATTTGTTTAAGTTGTAACAGACATGAAGTTCTTCAGGTCATGAGTTAACCTTTGATGTACAAGGTTTCCAATAGGCTGGAAATACAGCCAATACCTCCATTGGGACTTTGAAAGGGGAGTTCAAAGCAAAGCCGAAAGAGGGCAATGATGGGGAGTCAAAGCATTCTCTCTGGACTGCAAAAGCCAAATAGTAATCACATAAATAAGAACAGACTGTGACGTCTTTTGGTATGAGGTGCACTATTAAAATTAAACCAATGTTTCATTGAACTTAGCCAAGAAAGCTTGACATGAAGGTGCCAAATTTCTTGAGCTCTGCCAAAATTAGTCACAATTCTTCTGCCAAACTTAGCCAAGAAAGCTTGACATGAAGGTGTCAAATTTCGTGTCTTGACATGAAGGTGATGAGCTTCTTGAACACTGTCAAAATTAAAATGTTTTGACTAACTAGCATTAAGAAAATGTGATACAAAGGTAATACATTTCTTAAACAGCTACCAAAATTGTAAAAGAAATAGTGCACCAAAACTAAATGGTGAAAGGCATGAACATGGAGAATTGCTGTCAACAAACCACAGCCAAAATTTTGTAATGCAATGAACTCAACAAAATTAGAGATTCAAAATTACTAAAGAAGCCACATGAGTCAATAGGTTGATTCCAAAATTTAGAAATGATAACTTCATGGCTGACATAGTAAGATATAAAATTTTAACATGTAAAATGATATCGCAATTACTTCAACAAATCCACACCTCACATCCCACAATGAGTTACAAGACGATAGACAGAAGGGTCTGAGGCTGATCGGAGCCAGCCAAGCAAAGAGGGAAGTAATTTTGTTGTATTTTATTTTCTGTGTCATTCAATTTATTTAAAAAGATTGTAGAAAGTTGTAAAGTGTAACCTCTCAGAAGTTCAAGTGGATAATTGAATATTGCATAATGCTATCAAATTGAACAAGTATCAGGTTCACAATCCACTT
>JBCAUI010308852.1:0-25599 GCA_038406195.1 Haplosyllis anthogorgicola | reverse complement strand
GGGGGCGCCACTGGCGCACACCCCCACCCCCCCCCCCCCCAACGGCCCAAATTTTCTTCGTTTTCATGCACTTTCCGCTAAATTTTGGGCGAAAATAGGTGTAGCGCCCCCCCAAAGGGAAATCCTGGATCCGCCCCTGAAAAGGATATTTATTTCCAATCCTTTAAAGGAAGAAATGTTTCGTTGTATACTTAAAATTAGTGAGCACTTATTGAACTCACTGTGTGGCATGGACTCTTTTTACTTTTATAATGTAAATCATGTTACTTGTAGGTGGTTATGTAAATAGCTTCGTGACAATGTATGGGAAATGTCTGACTTTAACTATTTACTGCAGTCTGACTATGCCAAGAAATGTAAAGGTGTGTGCTTAACCAGCAAGACTTATGTGACATCAGTCCACATAGCATGTCAACAATTTCTAATAAATTAGATACAGAATTGAGAACAGTTGGACTAAATATGGTACAGGGTGTTTCTTGATAGGATTCCAACAGGTCTTAGGGCCTCTCTGGGAATGTCTACATCTTCTCTAAATGGACCAAACATGTGTCATTATGTCATACGTGGTAGGATATATGTAGACTTCCAGTTAAGAGAACTATTATGTCATAATGGGTGCATTACATGATGTTAAGAGATACCACGTATTTGCACAGTAAGATCATGATGAGTTTTAAACGTTAAGTGAATATTTAACTTTCAAAAGATACTTTCAGGTGCAGACTCAATGTTTGACATGCAAACTATGAAGTGGCTCACATGTAAGTTAACTATTCTTCTGTTGTGCCATACAAAATTCCATGGAATAATTCTGTCTAGATACTTTCAAACACAAATGTAAAGTAAGTCTAAGACAGAGTGATTTGATACTTCGCCATCTCTTGTTCAACTCAGAAACTGAATTTTAAATGATCATAGATAATTTTCGTGAAAATGCATAAATTATATTTTATTATCAACAATCTCGTGCTCAAATTTTCAGTTCATGGTGCTTTGGTAGATAATTATCATGTAATTATGAGACTTTAAGATCTTTAATTAATTTTGAAATTATTGTACTTCTGTACCGAATAAAACGGTAATAATTATTACTATTGATACGAGAAAAGGCATGGGTTTCTGATCCATTAGTTCTATTGTATTATTTTAAATTAACCGCTTTATAGTGCGGAAAACAGGTATACATCAGAGACCTCACATTTGTATGGAAATAATATATTTAGAAAACTATTGTGATGTGTATATACAGTGATGTTCATCATTATAAAATAATCGGTTTTAATGCAGTTGCATGACAAATACAATGATGTGCGGGGGAACAAAACACAGGAATAAGAATTGAATACAACTAATAGCGGGTCATTAAGACTATTGGAATGTTGTCCGTAAAAAGATAATCACATAATCAAAGTTTAAATTAGCTTTCCGTGTCCATGATTAGCACTTTGGTTATGTGACCTTTTTGTTGAAAACTATGTAAAAATTATGTTGGCTAGTTGTTTGACTCTTTTATGACCAATTTTGATAATTTGGAAATATACGAACTCTGCAACATGATGGTCATTACTAAAATATTTGCACTTTGCCTTAGAGGAAACGTTCAAATCTTATAACTGTCAATTTTGTTTTGAAAATATTTAATGTTACCATACAAGGCAAACATTTCAGTTCACTATGTGAATTTTTAAATACTTTAAAAATCCAATTCAAGGTTCTTTTAGATAGACATATATCTTTATATCATATTAACCTTTAATGCTTCTGGGCATCATATGTATTACTGTTTTCAACACCCTTACTTTCATATGGGTAGAAATTCTATCTGTTTGTTAGGCTGATTTAATCATAGTATTTACCTGACCTTTACCTACAGGAAACCTGAGAGACTATTTGACCTGTAAGCAATTGTAAAAAGTGCCCAAATACAAAAAAAATGACAAGTAGAGAAGAAATTTCAAAATGGACAAATGGGGTGTTGGACTTACATGAACCCTTTCTCTATCTATTTCTAAAATCTTCACTATCAAAAGTGGTTTCCCATTGTAACAAAAGACCATACTCATTATTTAGATCCCTGGGTCTTCACTTCAAAGGTTCCAATCTTGTAAAATCTTAAACTGAAGCTGATGATGAATATCAAAATGATTTATTGGATGCAACTTTGTGTGGTCAGTGGTTACAAATGACTTCTTCTCAGTTTGACCAATCTTTTCCAATTCAGATTTTGCGGGACACAAGTCTTTTACAAATCATCCTTTGGGTTAAGTTTGAGATGAAGAATTACATTTCAAGAAGTATGTTTAGTAAAAGTTTCCATTGTTAGTCCTTAAGGGACTTGTAAGCCTTTGACAATACCACAGTAACCATAGTCTCTTTTCGTGTTTGGGAATGATAGTGTTCAATAGTTAAAAGTTTCTCTTTTTCAAAGGAAGTCCTGTTCCACGTCTTTATCTGTCCTATCACTTAAAGAGGAATACAAACAAAAGACAAATTCCAACACAAGATAACTATATGAGATATGGCATCCTGCTGCTTTGAACTTAAAAAACAGCAAGATTGTGTCTTTTTGATAGCTTTATCCGATCCATTTCCTACCGAGGTCTGTAATTAACCAAGTTCTTATTTTAAGGACGGTTAGATAACGTCTATCTGACATGATGTAAGTTACCACATTAGGGTGAAAGCGTATTGTTTACATTAAAAGACACGTGCTTTAACTAATCATCTAGAAGATGGACTTAGCAATGCTTCTCAACACTTTAGCTTTTATCCTTCAATGAATTCAAAGAACTAAGTTTAATTCCAAAGTTAAAAGTGATAAAAAAGAGGTGCCAAGAAAGCCTTTGGTTATACCACACTGATCTTGTAATTACATGTTACAAGAAGTCCCCTTTTGGACATCTCAAATGACCTTTATAATTCAACTTCATTAATTCAGAATTAACATTTTTGGTCTAGCAAACAAGAAAGCAATGGTACAGCCTTGTAGCCATTTGAAATCCTACAGTCTTGTGTACATTTGCACTATATTGGAATAGACCAAGTGTAAAAGGTAATATTTCAAAAGCGCCAAGTCCATGGGAATTTATGGACATAGCTTTAGCTCCAAACCAAACAGACAACCTATGAAACCTCAATCTATCATCATTTGGAAAACACAGGCCACGAATATATGTCAAATGCAGTCATATATCATCTTTGGCGTTAAATATTCAGAATTTGCATTTCTCTTATTTCTGATTCCCCAAATCCCCCTAAATTGTGAATGAGATATAATTTGAAGTGAACAATAGAAAAGCAAAGCAATGATATTTGAATTGGTGCAAAATGGAAAGGGATGAACATTTTATAAATGTTGTTTTGTCTTCAATCACCAGGTGGGAAAGAGTGTTTGAATAAAAAGCAATTGTCGTCATTGTACTTTTTAAAAGGAAGACTTTACTTGGTGTCCAACAAGTCTTTACACCTAATTTAAGGCTTACAATTAACTACAGATACGTGTTAAAGAAATACCTTGAAGATTTATAAAACTGCAATTGGTTTGATTTAAGGAAAAATACCTTAATTGCACCGGATGAAAATTTAATACAAATATTTTCATAAGTTGTCAATTCATTCCCATTTTCACTTTATGTAAATACACTTCAATGAAAAATTAACTGCTTAAAACAACGTAACTAGTTATTTTTCGTGTGAGATGTAAACACCAAAATTGAAAGTAAAGATAGAAAGTTCACAGAGGAAAGGTGGAATCATTTCGCACAATTAGATGAGGGTTCTATGGAGTTAAATGAAGTGAAGGTGCTGCAAATGGTACTTGATCTATTCTATGTTAATGCTCTTCAAACAATAGCTACAAATCATTTTGCCTGAGGACACTGTTATGTGTAAGTATTGGAAATGTGCTGAAAGCAATTGTTCAATTTTGTCATTTTACCAAGTACTCTCAACATCCAAATAAGGTTAAGGTGTGAGTAAGTATCTTCAAAGCAATTTTCCTGTTGTAAAAGTAACTAAGTTTAGTGCATACAACAGTTGGACATCATTATGTAAGTCATACTGGGAGACAATGGAATGACTAACTTGGAACTCTTTACAAGGCAGAGAAAATTTTACTTTCAAAATAAAAATTTCAAAATATTTAGTGACTTTCTCACAAATCTTCCCAGTTTTTGTTCTTCTGTAGGTGTCACCTTATCCTATCTACGACAAAATAATGGGTTGTAACACAAAAGTTGTAACATTTTGAGGTGATGTGTGCAAGCTGGGAGTGAAAAATACTATACAATTTTCAGATAAAAATCATTTAAATGCGAGTTACGCATTGATAACATCATTTGATAAAAACGGACAAATTTTATGGTACATTGAACAAAGACCTGCATTTCATGCACTCATGATATCATATTCCGTGTCCATATTATAATTACCAGGTTTTATTGAAATGATATTCAAAATTCCCTGATAAATTCAAAGATAACGCGTATGGTATCCTTTAATAATCTTGACCTTCAATATTACTGTCTCCTCCGAAAAGACATAAGTTGTCATTAAATGTCAGATTTTCTAAATATTTCCTTTTTAACTGTTTAACAAAATATTAACCTCACATTAGGAATTTAGTACCTTCCAATATCGTCAAAATTCAAACATACAAGTTGAATTTTCTTTAATTATTGAAGCGCGTAATCGCTTTTAAACCTGACATAGTTTTACTTGAAAACATCAAATAAGGTTTAACGTGACAGTAAATGTTTAACTGTACATGAAAAATACTGTTATTGTAACGTATTTATTTCTCAATTGATGTTTAACAGTTCTTTTCCTTCTCCAATTAAGACGTTTTCTTTTCATAATCAGATAATAGTTGATCATGCAAGGGTTTAGAATTTTACCGACATTTTTGGACATTATACTAGACAAACTGACATTCTTAAGATGAATGGACTTAGAGTTTTGAATTGACTGAAAGAAAAACTTTAACTGGCGCAAAGTACTTATTTCAAATATCAAAGGACACATAATCCTTCTGTTATTTTTGTGGGATTTTTCAGGAGGTAAAATAACATATTTACAGTTTGCCTTACGGGTGCGCGCTAATACCCATACGTTGTGCAATGTATCTTTAAGGTGATTAAAATTCTCAAAAGATAACAGCCAGAGATAAAATATAGCCCTGAAACAGTAATATGGGTTCACCTGTTAACAAGGGTATGCCAAAGGGTATGCCTGGACAAGGTTAGGGGTTATATCCTGCCAAACGAATATTACCGAGTTTTTATCCATTTTCATACTTAGTCTTTAGCCAAGGGGGTTCAATTCCTAATGTCCCATCCCAATCTATTTAGAAGTAAGTAATTAGCCTTTTGGCCATTATTTTAATTACCCAAGATAGTGTAGCCCCGTGGAAGATGCCCAAAAGATAGGAATGTAACTCGATGGGGTGGTTTCCGAAGTTTTATTGCTATAAATGAGCTCTAATAATGAGGGAAAACAATGGGGAGGAGAGAAATACGCACCCAACAGCCATAATAGGTAGCTGACAATTATATGATGGAGCCAAATTAGTCTCATAGAAATAAAAAAACCAATAAATAGCTCTTGTAAAATACATTTAGCATGAGATGGGAGTTTTATTCAATTCACACTGAGTCAGAAACGTTGTAAATTTAACCTATTGTGAAGTTGTAAAAATGTAAAATTACCATAGTGCAGAGGCTCCACACGCCAAGACACTTCGTATTGTTTGAATTCTACTTTAAATTTGTCATTCCTATTCCATGGATTAACTTCATTATCAAGAACTATTAATTTTACTACACGTTGTGACACACGTAAATGTTCTTCAAAATAATGGCATATTGTTCGATGTGGAATTTTATAGCATTGGAAATTGTAATAGTCTCATCGGAATCAAATGTAATTTTAAATTATGGGTTGCATGTCGAACTTTGTATCGGCAAAAATAACTCTGGATTTAAACTTGATTTTTGTGAATTGATGATGACATCACATGATTATTTTGAATTATTAAACTTTCGTGCGACAGTAAAGACGTCTGGCTGGCTTTTTAAGAAAATCCAAGTGAATAGAATATCTACACAGGGGTTAAAAATGGAATAGAAACATGCATAAAAACACTTGCAATTTCCCCATTGTACATATGTGTAATAAAAGTACCATTGCATGTTGGGTTATTTTGAATGTTAATTGCTGGTGTTTTCAAATCTACACCTGCTGGTTGAAATACCTACAATTATAGAAACATTCCAATGCACTAATTTACTTAACCCCATCCTATTATACCAGACTGGAAAACACCTATAACTCCTGTCATGATAAGAATCATTTTTGGCACTGACAAACTACAGTTAGACTTATTCCAAGTGATTATCCAAGGCAGCTGTCAGTAATGTTGAGGATGCTCGCATAAGATGCATTAACATATCTTAACCCCATGAAATTATTCCATTAAAGAAGACTGTGCAAAACTAACCGTGAGTTCAAATGTGAACAGGTGCACCGGTTAAATACTGGTCAACGTAAAAGGATTTAAACAAGTGGAAATATTTATTTTGAATGCATTATAACTGTAATTTATTTTGAAAGAAAAGTGTCAAATTTTAAAGATTTATCATCTGCAATTGAAGTCTCTGATGCTGAATCAAAATCTTTTCTCCCTGTCTTCAGTCATACATTCTTGTACTGTACAAGACACAAATTTATACTACCTGAGTAACCACTATGCATTTCAATGTCTGAGAACATATTTGCTATTTTACTGACAAACGGAAAATTTCTTAACTTTTGTGTTACACAGTAGCCTACTAAAGTATAAACTCCAGTACACAAACCACGAATGGTTATGCCAAAGGAATTAACCTTTTTAACGTGTATCACCACGAAACCAACCAAAACCCAGCTTAGCCTTATAATAACCGATCATGGTTTCCCACCATGCTGAGAAGATTTCGTACTTAGCCCGTATCTGCTTTTGGCAAGATGTAAACCAAAGATCTATGTTAATAATGGGGACTTTGCTTGAGGAACGATGTAGTATACCCCTTCCTCAGTCTCCGGGGGGTTACCATTGCATTGCGCCTGTTTGCTTTGATACTTACACAGGGTAATGATTACTTTGAAGACAGGGTGTGTGTAATTATGGATTATCTTATGCATGGGTGAATGAGAGAAGACAGTAAGGTGCCAAGAATAATATGCACCTATATCGAGTATTTACTGGAAAGCTTACCTCTAATTTAATTTTTCCAACATTGCAGTTTACTTGAAATTGCTGCCAAGAATATTTGGTAAATATGCACCTATTGACATTCCTATGCAATGTAATGCTTTTGAAATTGGAAAATTGAAGTATTATTGACGGTTCAAAGGGAACATTTATATTAGCAAAATAATTTAGATTCCATTGTCGTTTAAACTTAGGAAATTAAATATGCTAAGGATCCAGTTAATGAAATTTACATAAACCTTGAAGAGGGCATTAAAATGCTAATACTCAACTTGTGATTATAAGAGATTTTCGGTCATGTAGAAAATTAAATAAATATGTGTTTACAGCAACATCTCCATTGAAAAGAAGTTTTACATTCTGAGAAGATTGTGAAAAAGATCGAGTCAAGATCATTTACATTGTAACATACTCATTCCCATGTTCCATTAAGTTTCAATTATAAAGTGGTAACCGAATGACATTAGCGACATTCACCGAGAAACTAACAAAATATTGAAACTTACCAAAACCTTGTAGATAAAATAGAAATGACCCATTTGAAAGTTCATCTATGTTTGCCATGCACTCTGAAGGTATGCTGACTGTATTTGATCTTCGGATTAAAGCAATATCAAGAGATAGAATATCCAATTATTGCTTTGTACAAACAGTTAAAATCACAGATTACTAATGTACTCTTGTGTAGACAAAGAAAAACTAGCAGTCCATTAATCAAAATCAGGTAAACTGAACGGGGATTAGTGCAAATGGTAAATTTAAATTCTCTACTGTTCTACCATACAAAGAAGATGTGCTTCTATTGGGGTTTTGTTGGCAATGTACATAATGGTAAATTGTACATCCCCAGCCTACATTTGGATGATAACGATGTATTCTGCAGTGTTATACATTCGTATCACTGTTCATGTATTGAAACTTCCGTAAGACATACTTGCTTTCAGTATTTGAAACAGCTATTCAACAAGAGTATAGGTATTTAAAACTTCTACAACATTGACAATGGTCAGACAGATATAGTTAGGGACCCCTATGTGCAACATACCACTATCAGCCTTTGGGCAGTGCCATCTATGGCCCTAGCCTACTGTAATAAAATCGTTTCACTCTGCAGGGGTCACCTACTGAAAATTGGCCCCATTATTCTCAGACAAGGAGCCTTTGCGGGGAGACATTCATCATAATCACTGTTTTTATCCCCTTTTGTTCCTTGCAAATTACAGCGCAATTTTAAGTCTCAATAGGAACCAATTAGGAATGATATTTTCATCAAGTTATGATCAGTGGTAGGATAATTGCAGTCTGTAAATAGCTTTTCATATCATGTTACAAAATATTTACTCACATTTGGAATGCACATCTTGAAAATGTAAACCTAGAGGTCATTTATCCATTTAAGTTTAAAAGGAAAATGCTATTCTGCATAGCTGGATTTCAATATTCCTTAAAGGACTGTTTTTGCAAATTGTTGCATGCACGTTCTACAAGGGTTACAAGTTGCACCATAATTTATGTGACCTGTTGAACTGCATTTTTCATTTGAATTAGCTTGAGTGTGTGCATGTGGCTTTGGCCCTCCTGTTCATCCTGACCCTTAATAGCCTAACTTCCGGGCAAATTTGTAATCCGTAAGGAAAACAAAGATGGCTACCACTGCAAATCGTGGGATAAATTCCCTTGCATAGAACACCTAATGAGACCAATAGATTTGATGTTTAATCACCAGTAGCACTTTGATCACCTTGTTATTTAAACAGGATTTGTTAACAATACAATTAATATCCATGTAATTTCCCACGTACGTACACCATCAGAGAAACTTACAAGTCCCCATGGGCATCCCACACCTTAAGGGGACAAGAACTTCTGGAGAAAAACGAGAAACCCAACTGGGATGAGCAAGGAGTAAATCCCATTGACATCTGCCGGGGGAAGAAAATAACATTGGGCAGAAGAGTACGACTCAGTCGTAACCTTGCCGCAATCTTGCCACATCAAAGGTCTTCAAGAGTCCCTAAAAAGTGTGCGCTACCTAGGTAGCCATGTCTCTATCACCTAGCCTCCAAGGAATGCCATATGATGTCTTCCTTTGTACCAACTTTATCTCAGGCTCTTGAAACCAACTTCGCGGAGATTAGTATTGTTGTAGTACCACTAAGTTGTCAAATCAGCACAAGACAAGATTTTGCATTGTGTAATACCCGACTTGTAAGAGGATTTCCCCAAGACTTTCACTTTGTATGGTGTCACGAGTGGTCATCTAATTGTTCCGGCTACTTTTACTCAAGGTGACATCAAAAGTCTTATTAAATTTACTTAAGAATTCAAAGTCTAACTTTTCTTTGGTGCATTCAACATGTTCTTATTGTCAATTTATCAGAAATTGATATAATATTCTCAGAGATGTGATAATCTTGCGCAATTTCCTTTTTGTAATCTTAATTGAAAATTTGATGTGAAAAGTCACAAGTGCTCAAAAACGTTTTATTTGCAAGAGTGTGTTTGGTCCAATTTTAAAATACCATTTTATGTAGGTGTAAATATACCAATTTTAACTGCTTGAAATTTTAGTTCACCTGTTTCTTTCAATCCAAAGAACAAAATATAAAAAGACACTGCCATGGGACACGTACATATTACAATAATTCTTCTAACAACTTGACATTTAGAAGGAGATATGTAGGATAGGTTTGATGAATTGCACTGTAGAGAAAACATCCCAGGTTATATTGTGCTGCAATTTGATGAAATTGCTTACAATTCAATGGAAAAAGTGATCTCCATTATTATTTTCTTGTACCAGTCTAAAGTACTTTGTACCAGAGACCTTTAACCAACATTGCAAAGGGGAGAGCACCCCATCAATGAACTTTTTTCACTAGCTTCCTGATCCTCTAAATACACACACCATCCAAAAGCTACCTTCTCTAGTTTGTGTCACTTCTCGTCAACATGTGGGACTTTACTAGAAAGGTGTCAATACTTTCAAATTTATTCTATGTAGAAAAGACTTTTGCATGCTGCGGGGGGGGGGGACAATATCTTTTAGGAACATATACAGGAAATCATACATGTGTCTTTCACATTTTACAAATACTGTGCATTGGATTGAATGAGTACTCCTAACAAATCCAAATATTCTAAAGCGTTGACCTCACGACATCCAACTATTTTCCAAGACACTTGCAATTTTTACAAAGTTGAACATTTGCCAGGGGACCTTTGTTTTGTTTGAAATAAGAGTTAGAATTACTCTTGCTTTTGTATCTCTTAAATTGAATATCCATAGAGTCCAAACACGCAACAAATGTATGCATCACCTAACTCACGAATAAATCTTTTCACTCCAAAGATGTAATAGAAAATCAAAGAGGAACGTAACTGAAATAGATCTATATGCTTTAAACTTCTTCGATGACAGACCTCGTGTTTAAATTAGTGGAATAATACAATTCAATCATGATCAATTAAGCATGATCTCAGTGTACTGAACAGATGGGGGTATTTAGGTATGGCACGGGCAAATGGTCACCCATTTGAATCGATGTAAGGCCATTGTAACTTTGGGAAGGAAAGGAAATATTGTTGATTCCTTTCATATCATGATTCTTCAAAATGATAATGGTCAAATCTGTATGTAATCTATCATAAACTTTTATTGTATGATAAATTTAAATACTTCAAAATTTCATTATAGGGTCAACATTATTAGTAGTATGCAAACGTTTAAATTTCCTTCCAACTGTAGCCGAAACATCTCCCTAAAATAAACATGCTCTTCATTAACGTAAACCAACATACTATTATACTTGTCCCATCAAGGTGAAGAATTGTCCCTGCAATTCTGGGGAGTCTGAGTAGCAATTCTTTGATAGGTTTATAATCAGACCATCTGTATAGCTTGATTCTATGGATAATCATATGTTAAACTGTCCACAACACTGCTCTTTTCACTTCTCTTAATCAGACTTAATAACTGTTTTCTTTTAGCTCTTCACTTTGAATTAAATGAATGGAATATGCAAATTTGCCACCTGTTGGTGTATGGTAGCACTTGATGTTTGATTTAAAATGCTCACCTGCGTTTTTGATTCCAATTTGCTTTTTCAGTTATCAGAGATTTCAATGACTATGAACTTCCCCTTTTAGTGTAGATGGAATTTAGATAAGAATTGAAAAGTTCCTTTTGGAGGAATCATCCTATATCTAAAGGTATGGGATGTGTACAAAAATGTTGCATTTAGATTAGATTTTATCAGTGGTAATACTAAGTGAAAAATAATTTAATTCAATAAGGTCCATATAACTGTCTACAATGCTGTGTAATTGGTGGATTAGTCATTATTCTTTGCCTTTTATCCTGACTTCAAGTGAAACCGATATCCACTTTATGACACAGAAGAATAAGAAATGGTGTACTTTATTCAAATACATTTTGAATTGGATGTCAATGTATTTAGCCAAATTTGGAATAATGGATAGATGGAAAACCTGTCATATGAGCTCAATTTATCATTCAAACTGCTCAAAAATACCTTCTGGATAAACAGAACAAAGTTGAGCACCAGTTGGACAAGACATGGGAACTTTGACGTTGACTTGACAGCACTGTGTATCTTAGAATGAACCAAGAATGGGGAAGTTCTTAACCAGTTTTGACATTTGCAAAAACCTATGCCCTCTTCAGCCCTATGGAGAGTCTTCTGACCTTGGTACGTTTGCCCAGGTATCCAAGCCGAGTGCTTTTTCAGTAATCTTGAGGGAAAATCTGTACCCTATTGAGGGCCGTTTAAAAGCACAGGTAACGTGATAACGGATATAAACTTGACGCTTATTTTTGTGACAATTACAAAGGGAAAAGTTTCCATTTGCCAAATACAATGCCTGGCAAACATTTACAAAAAGTCTTGGACTTGTCACCTATGTGTGGACACCTGTGTAAGAGCTCCAAGTCATTGCATAAATGTTTTCATACCATTTCAGGCAACATAGAGTTCACGTTGATTGGTATAATTTGATTAATAAAATAACAAACAAATTCAAGCATTTTAAAATAAATATAAACATTTCAGTGGCTGACTATTCAATCGTCCTGAAATTATAAAGAACTTCTATTACCTTATACAAGGAAAATTTAACCATTGGATGTTAAAGTTTCGCTACCTTGGTAGTTACTTGACATACATTCAACATTTGAGATTTAGGGCTTGTCAGAATATAATAAGGAATTGTTTATAATCTTACAGGTCTAAATGTCTATAGATTTTGCATTTGTTTCACTCGGGCATGGTAATACTAGAAATGAATTTCCCTCAGATGACAGTCAAAACATATTTGAATTGTTTTCGTTTTTGTAACATAACCCTCAAATCCTCCATTCGAGGTGAAAATTGCTGTTTGTTATGTTTTGCTTTACATTATGTTATGTTGAATGTTATGCTCTAAAGTAAAATAATATGCACTTCCTTTATACCATTATGTTTGTTTCTCGAAAGCGTGTATTTTACTCCCAGAAAAAGTGTAAATAAGATCCATATTATAAAATGCATGTAAATTAAACTTGATATAAAAAATTACATACAGGCATTGAAAAGGAGGTATAATTCAGAATGGCCCCTCTTTCCTAAAAGGATTCATTTAGTTTGGTAACTTTTTATCCGTTTCTTTACATATGCATTGATGCGACGAATAGACTTGAATAAATGCTACTTCTCACAACTAGGTATCTTGTTCTTGTTAAGTCGTGTCTTAACAACAGTGACAGACACTGTTTATGTCTTGTAGGTGAAATTATAGACAGGTTCCTTAGATGTGAACATTTCTTACAATCCTCCCACTGTTTGTAATGACGATAATTCATTGCACTTTTCCAAAACATTTTCAAATATGAATGATCTTGTAGATTTTAGGTATCGTGATTCACATCAAAATCCTAACGGTCAACCAAACTTCTTTTCCCATTATTCACTTATCTCACCCCTTGCTTTACACAAAAACCAATAAGGCTTCATTTTATATTATCCTCTTTATGAGTCTGGTTTTTCGTGTTCTAAAGCAATATATTTTCAACAATGGATGACCATTCTGTAAAGTACAGTTTCACCCTGTGACTATCTGGCCCAAATTGACCAAATATTTCAATGTTTTGTGGCCTGCCTCTGATTGCTATCAATTTCAGCCTCCAATGATTCAGATACAGACACCAAAATGACATTCCGTTCAAATAAAAACGTCCATGATCATCGCATAGGTATACTATTTGGACAAGCAAATCTTTAACCTTTTCTGTAAATAGGTTTGCTTGCGAGTGCTTACTGAGATTCATGATTTAATTTAAAATTTGAAAGCCGCCATCAAGATCAAAGTGTAAGATAACCCTAACTAACTGCAGTCAACTTACAAAGGACAGACCACCAAATAATGAGCCAATTTTCTAAGATAGCAGACATCTTTGTTTAAAAATGATTCTAATTTAGATATTAGTCTCATGTCCAATTATCACATTAGGGATCTTTCCCTCAATGTGCCGTGACACATTGGCTGATAGTGACCATAAGGTGAAGACCTAAGTGTATCTAACTAGAGTATCATTGAATGGCTCATTAACAGAATTGTTCCTTTAGATAAATATCTTAAGGTGCCTCCATATAGTAAGATCATCTAGTCTGAATGTGGCAATCCTAATCATGATAATAATTTCTTTATCCAAATGCAACCAAAATGAAAACTAAACAAATACGCAAGATGATGTATTATCACAATAACATCTTTATAAAATTGCCAACTCCTACACTTCTTAAATTAATGTACTTAAGTATCGTGTGGGTGAAGTATTTATATTGGTCGTTTACAACAATACACATAAACCCATCTTATGGAAATATAATTATATATAACAAGGCAATATACATACCAGACTTTCTGAAGAAAGAGCTCCTTCTTTGGCCAAGATGAGCGTTGCACAAAGAAGACATGATCGATCACGCTGTGAGAACCTTATCTTCTTATGACAGTCCAGTAAGCTCGAAGAATATAATGTGAAAGTTTGTGATCATAGCATGCCAGTGGATGATCTTATCTTGCACTTATAATCTCTTCCTCTAAAATGATGATTTCCTGTCAGGAAATTCAGAAACGAAAAACAAAAACCCATCAATTCTTGCCCAGCTAGATTATATTGCCACTGAGTTGTCAATGCGATTGTAATTGTCCAATATGGAATGCCGTCTTCGGCATAAAACTATAGTTTTTTTTCGTTCAAAGTTCGGAAGAGCTGTAATCTGCACAATTAGCAGCACCGCTCTCTGTCTCCAATATACCAGATGACACTACGACGCAAAGAAGCACAACATTGACTCATTAATCTCCAGTAATAACTTGTGTGCGTTGACTGGCTTATTTGTAGTTGTTTCTCGTTCGGGTCACACAAGGCTATCCACCTGTTCTTGGCTTTAGGTGCGAATGTAGTCAGTAAAAAAATTCTAATTGATCAGCTGCCTGTTGCTCTTTCGGTCGAAATGTCAAAAGTTCCAATATTACATGTAAATCCTTCCTTCTTCTTGCAAATGTACTTTACTATTTCTGTCACTTACATACTGTCATTTATATATCCTGTATGAAGTGAACTCAGCTCATGCTAACATACCTTACACTAGCAATTTGGCTGCACGCTATTCTTTGAAGACTTTTTCAAGTGTTTTTACACAGACAAGTAGTGGAGATGGGTAACAGAGTGGCAGGACGGTACAATAGAAGGGGAGGGGTTTCACGGTTAAGGGGACAGGCCTTGACGGCTCTCCGTGGCCACTCATGCGGTAAGCCTGCCTGGACTCCCCAAGGAGTGCCATGTATGGGTACTTTTGCAAATGAGTATGTCTGTGCGTAGGTATTGTCTGTATGTAAAAATGTCATGTAATGAATTGCCATTCAGATAATAAGTGCATGGAAGGAAACTAATGTAACTTCCTATGTCTTGTATTATAATTCTACATAATTTAAAAACTGAAGTGTATCCAATTGTTGTAAAGACACACTAAAATATTTTGAAACCTGATTCAAAATGTAAGGGAATGTATTTATCTATGTAGCATATGTGAAATGATTTGAAGTTGCTCTTTATCCATAATAAATGTTTATGTTGATTGTGATCAGTATCTAGTGCAAAAACATAATTTTCCTTCAATACTTGTAATAACTGACCATATTCTTAGATTTCTAAAGCTTATCAGTTATCTATCAAGTTGTCTGTACATCAGTTTTGAATGGTCCCCTAGTGGCCGTACACATAATAACAGGGAGGATGAGTTTACAATATACTGGTCAGATTTAAATTGTGCATCATTTTGAGCATAAGATATTTACTACCTACGATTCATCCTTTTGTAGATACATTCCTACATTTGACATTAAATCAAGATATATTCTTTCGGATGGGTCATCTATGGCATCTCACATGTCACAGAGACATGACACCTTGAGGTCCTAGTATTATATGTAGATCAATGGAACTGTTGGGCAGCGGTCAGGTTAAAATTACAGATCTTTGTTGATGCATAATGTATGATGTTGTCACCCTGCCTCAAAAAAGTAGAGAGCAGGTCTTGAATGTTTTATGTGTACGTTTTGTGTGTATGCAATGGTTAAAAGTGAAGAAAAAGGCATGAAAGGGAATGTTGTATTTTGGTAAATAATAAGCCTCAAGGTTATTATAGTGCCTCTGCCTGAATGGTTGTACACAACCTTCGAATTACGGCTCAGGCCGATGGCAGTTTATATTCATAATTCCAGCGGAAGGGTATTATTAGTATTGCCAGACGAGGCATATGTCTATAATTACTCTTTGATTTGTTTGCAAACTTGGAAGAAGATTGAATTCATCTGTCCGAAAATTATTGTGAAAATATGTGAGATTTGATGTGACAATTGGGCATGTTTATTTCAAATTATTTGAGCTTTTGTCCAGTTTCCATATTCAACAGTACCAGAATCAAACCTCTAGCGATCGTTAATATGCAGCAGTGAAACCTAAGAAATTACTGATATGGCTTTAATGATCAAGAAAATTAGCCCTTTTGTGTAAATTTGAAATAAAATACCTTTATTCACACAATTGTCAGACGACACCATGCCAGGTCACAATTTGCTTTTAAGGAAGGATATGTCCAATTCGTGACCTCAAGTACTATATTTACCCGAAGAAATATAGAGCTCTTAATGATCATAATGGAACAAACATCCAGTTAAATTAGCACTCAAGTGATAGAAATCAAGAGTAAATGGTGCTCATATGGAGGGTTCCACCTTTCATTGGCAGCAGAATAACGTTCAAGGGAGTACCGGTTTTGTCGATTTTAAAAGCTAAATGGGAATCCATGTTGAGTAGATTCAGGCTATCGTGACATGCTATATACTTTGTAATATTTGAGGAAGACAGATAGGTTTTCTCTTGTGTGAGCTCCTTCATTTTCACACTGGGATAACTATGTTTCACTTAATTGAAAACCCTTGGTAAAGGAGTGCTTGGGACATATACCAGCAGCAACTATGGACTTTTTAGGAAGTTGTGGCGGTGTCTTGGAGTGATGGTATACAGGGAACCATGAAGGTGTTCAAGAATGATGAGGTTGTCCCTGTTGGGCAATTCTCTAGGGTAAAGAGGTGTTCAACATGGATATGCAGACCAGCCTTGAACAGTTTTAGGGTACCTGAGCCACAGCGGGCATATATGAGGACTCCTTAAGCTTAAACCCAGGAGTAAATGGCACAAGGCTTGGGATTATTGAAGGTGTAATCAGGCGAGGTTAACCCCTTCTTCCGGGGTAATGCACCTTGCGTATTGGCCTCACCTAATTGCTACCTTGCATTGAGGATGTTCATGCAGCCTCAGATGAAGACCAATCAAAGATGAGCCATAAGACTCTTAGCTCATGTAAAAAATGAGGTGTAGAAACACTCTACGGAGACCTAGGTGTTCGCACATTCTAACTAAAGCACTTCTCTGATTGCATAATAAATGATTATTTGCACAATACAAGTTAAAGGTTGACATTTGAATCAACCCAACAAGGTCAGCCATCCAAATATATTTGAACACCTTAATGGTAAAAATATTTGATATGATCAAAAGACTATTGTAACAGTTTCACACCTTGAGACACTTACAATATTCCCCACTTTCTTAGTATGTTCCTGATGCATACTCTCTATACTGTTTGCATCAATGAAATCTCTAAAAGTCCGAGGGTAACAAAAGTACGATTTAATAGAACTGTACCAAAGAAGATTCCATTTGCATGAATTTGAGCCACAATCTAGGTGTTCTTACAAAGCCAACCAGAATTACATAAGTCTTGCTGAATTTAAAGTAATTTCTATTTGCATGAACCTTTATGAAAAAAGAAGAAGGCATATTTTGATAGGATTAGGGAAAATCTACATAATATGTGACCTAGGCTTGTTAACTTTACCTTGGTAACATGGTTTATCCTTTGCCTAAGTAGACACTAATTCATCTCACTACTGTGGGAAAATGTCATTAGAAAATGATGGGAGGACATTTTAGCTGTTATCTCTACTTTTTGAAGAGCTATTATGTCATAGGACAACATGGTAGAATGATTCTAACCAAGTGCTAACAGTAGATGGGCATGTTGCCTTGAAAGAGACGTCAATGTTGTTAACGTGAAAGGATATTATAAATTTATGTTCTTAAAGTTATTTTTATAAACTTGTTTACTTTAAAATAGTCTGTATAATTAAATGGTGGAATCATATTTGTATCCCAAGACTTAATAATACATACACGCGTGACAATATGTGTTTCAAAACAGTGATTCCAAAAACTTCGTGGAACAAATCAAGAAATTCCTATAAATTTCGAAACGTACAAAACAAAAGAAACAACACGAGACTTCCATGCTGTGCTTTTGATGTGCTATTGTTACGAAGCTGAATAGAATTTCATAATTTGGATCCGAGTGAAAACAGGAATATTCGAAAGTTATCCTTCGTGATGAAAATGTGTTGAGAAATTAAAATGAAATTTAATTAATTCCAAGTGCACTGGCAATTGTTGTTATTTCTACTCGGCACAATTGCACACGACTGAAAATGATCGGAATCTTTCGACAAAGACCCCATTCGCTAAACACAGCAACAAAGTTGAATTTTCAGGTTCATCAACTGATAACTAGTGATAGAAACAGGAAGAGCGGGCGGGAACTTCTTATGTCATTTTGTCTAACATATGTGCCAACAACGCACAACTTTGACAGTTTCTAATGTCAAGCTACTTTTAAAAAGCTTTCAAAAACTACTTACTTCCACGCAAACTAGATGACATTGATTTCAAACTAGGAAATTATGGGACGTCCCCCATTTGGTCATTTTGAAAAGGGAGTTTACTTAGGACTGCAACATGTTTCAATGGATGTAGAAAATTTGACTGAACAGTGATGAAATGTAATAGATAATGTTGCATGACTTCTTGTAACTCACGTCACAGTTCGGTGAAACATTGTGCAGTGTTGAAATGTGAAGTTATTTTGAAAATAAATTGGTTTATATGTAAACATATGTAATGGTACACGTCTGCAATTCTGCAATTCCTCAATTTCATTTTGAAATACCTTAGTGGTTAACAACTACAACTAAAGGTTTTTTCAATAGGAATTAAAATAAAGCTGGTTTTGACACGTGTACTTTCAAAGATTGACGTAAAATATCCAAACGCACCCTGAAACCTACCTGCTGTTCTTTGACAAAATTACTGTCTTGTGTCAGTGATACATATTTCAATATTTTACTTTTTGACACACATATACCATCTCACTTGTGTAGAAAATATTTCTTTATTGCGCATTCTACCTTTAAATGTTTCCTGCAATGGCGGCTACTTTTTCAAAGTTAATGATCCCACTTTACAACAAGGGTTAGAAATAATATCTAATTTTGGACGTATTGTTGAAATCGCCTACCAGCAGATAGGATCCTATGGACCACACATTGGTCGTTAATTTACCTAATCCACCATATATCCTTTATTGGTACTCTACATAAAAGGTAAAATGGTTAATGGTTCAAACTGACCTAATTTAACACTAAAAGTGACCTTTGCATGACTTTACATTCATTATTGCCTTAAATGTATGTGATGTATTTTATAAAGAAATGACATTGTATTCAGATGCAGCAGCAACAGAAAGGACAGAACCTTGGTCATCGTTTGTTATAATTTACTAAGACACAAAATACATTATTTGAAGGAAGTAACCTAAAATTATATCAGAAAATTGTCTTAATTTTACGTTTACAAGTTTAAGAAAGTTATGAAAATATTAAACAGGTCATTTTTTTTACTTTATCACTAAATTTTACAGTCAGCATGAAAGAAGCCAATGCACGAAAGAACCATTCCGTATTGCACATTTCTCCGCTATATTTTCAAAATATTCAAAATCTCTTGATTACTTGCATTTCAATGAGTTCTAAGTGTGAAATATAGCAAATAATGAAAAATAAACTTGACTTGGTGTCAGTCCATCTGACGCCAAAACATACCATGTGTATTCGGGACAGAGGAAAATATGGTATATTGTTTACAAATATATACTGTTCATTTAAGGCACAGTGATTCCTTTGTGACTTATGCATTTAATAATTCAAAATGTTACACGATACGAGTGATACTTGAGGTTTGACACCTTCATTCTTAAGGTTCATGGAATAAAAATGTGCTCTTCTGAACCTTTTTCTCACGCTCGCATTGAGAGCTTCGAACTACGGATGAATACTTTGATATGTAATGATAAAATTATCAAATGTATCACGGATAAAAATGATACGTTTTGGTATCTTTAGATCTAAACATATTAACATTTGACCTTTGATGTTCAGTAGTCTACAGTGAGCTCCTTTAAAATTCTATGTTTATCAGTGAACATCAAATGAGATACTGAATGCATTTGAACTGATTTCAAATACAAATACTTATTAAATATCATATTCTGACACTGGTATTTATAGAAATGAATATGAAGATTTCAGATGGGTGTGAAATATCATATTACCAGTATGAAATTTATGTTTAGTTTCCATTAGTATGCAAGACTGTATGGAACTCATCAATCATAAATTTTTATACGGTAAACGGTCACAGTGAATAAAATCGCTTTAATTATAGACAAACTAGTATGTCAGATAAACAGAAATATTCAGTGAGTGATTATTAAAATTTTGAATATGAGAAAAGAACGTGGCTAGACACTGGTAGCAACATCTTTCTTTTGTCGGAAGAACGTTTAGCACCTAGTGTGATCACCCACACTGTTAGGATAATATTTTCTCCAAGTCTGATTTATGACATGGTGTACCGCCAGAAGACCGACAGATATGGACAGACCAAGTACTTACCACACTATGATTCTTGACAGTTTGTTTCTTACCAGTTGAGAACGAATAGCAGGAGTGCTTTCTACGGCTAAATTTACGTGATAGAGTGGAATTTTTCTGCTGCTACATTGGACATAGTATCGTTGTGAAATATTTAGCTTAATGTTAATTCAGTAATGATTAACTTCACACCTTATTAATTCTTCTGTAAGTTGAGTTTTACATCAAAATACAAAATATGCATCGAATTTATGGCCTATCAGGTGCTGCACGCTCGCGCCCAAGAAAGAAACATCCATTAGCTTACTATCGGGAAGTCCAACTTGTCATCACAACGATCATCTTGTGATGGAAGGATGATTTGTTTTACAATGACGAATGTCCATCTTCAACTCCTGAAACAATACAATTTCACGCTCTGTATCCCTGGAACCATGTAAATTTTTACTGTTCATGAGTTCATTTGAATTCCTTGTAAAATTAAAAAGCGTGCCGTGAGTATAAGACCACTGATTTATTCAATGCCAGGTAATATGCAGAGTTTGAATGTTCTACTAATAACTTAGGCCAAATTTAATGGGAATTTCTTGCTGTGATAAACACAACGCCCATTCATATTGCACCAACTTTCCAGCCATTATTAATCACCTTACCTTTATGCAAGCCTATACAGTTCAAATAGAGTCACTTGATACAAATTCACCTGTATAATTTACAAAAATTACTATGATTTTCAAACTGCTTAGTCGAATAGTCTGTGACAAATTAACCGTGATACAAAACAAATTTCATGACTTTTCACACTTAGTGTGATGATCATCTAAGAAAGTTACATGCTAGCATACCATGTTGCAGGCCAATCATACATTGATGATAGCCTTTCAACTATGTAACTATTCATGAAAGTGAGTTGTTATGGTTATTAAATATAACGGAAGTCATGAAACATCTTTTGTGTTGGATTAACGGTTTTAATGCAGTAAATGTTTATGTTTTCAGCACTTTGTAGCTTTTGGCCGTCTGTTTTACAGAAATATTATTTCTTAATTAATTTGGCCATCTGTTCTTCCTCTTCCTTGGTAAACAAGTAATTGAAATAGCACAATTGACACACACACAAACATAAATATTTGATTTTAAATGAACTGATTTATGTTAATTTCGGAGTTTATTATGTTCATACTAAAGTTACAAGCCCGGTCTGATAAACCACTCACAGACACTAGAGAAATACAAAAAGTGAGGAACATTCATAACATCAGTGTGTAGTTAATGACAAGTCCCCTATAATTATGACATTTCCTTTTTCACACTTGTATTACATACTCAAATGCACTTCATCTTATTCTCATCCAGGAAATAGTAACGCAGTTACTAACTTTACTCACAAAACTAGAGGATATTATTCCCAAATGCATAACAAGTTACGAAAGCTGTTGTTTCAAAAGTCTTTGTGGGACGGAGACTTTGAATTGCCTAGAAATAAGTTTAAAGTGAAAACCCTCAGGCAGTTTTAATGATTCCTGTTACAGTTTGAATTTGGTAACTTATCTATAGGCTTTACGGTTAACAATCTACATCACAAGGAGCATGTTGCTGTGCGGTAAATTTGACGCAAAGTGACGTCTAATAGCTGCTCATTAGACGGTTATGAGGGACATTACGGTAGATATGAACCGATAAGGTTGCGACTTGTGCTCTCAGCAATGTGACCTCTAGCAAGTCACCTGGCTACACACTTGTTTGTAGCTGCATGCATACCCTATGTACATACCCTAAGCCCGTGCTTAGTCCCCACAGCAGGTGGATGCGGTAATTACTCACTTGCTGTACCCGAATAAGGTGTGCAAGGTAAAGATAAAAGCGTTCTTTTCAAAGTTTAACACTTTTCGTGTTTGTCTCATGACAACAGCAAGATTCCATTGAAGTTCAAAATTTGTTATGCGCGGTGTGAAATTCTTTCATTGTTGAAGAAATCTAGATATATTCGAAAAACAACAGATCTGATTTAGATCTACATTGACAGTTATGTGTCGATGTGCATCGGATGTTGCAGCAATGTTGAATAAAATGTTTTCTGGTAACGCAATCCATTGTCTGGGACAATGTTGTTGGGAAACTGGTATCACTCTTTTGGACTTGGGATGGGATGAGTTTCGAAGCCAGAAATTTGATGAGGTAATCTCTGGAAGGCCACTCCTACACCTCATGCATTTTTTTTCATTTTTTATGTTTTATTTAAATGTTTAAATTTGATTAAAATATTATGGCAAATGTCTTGATTTTTAAAAACATAAACAGTAAACTCAAGAATGACTTTAAGATTGAGCATATTCCTTTATGAAGCATAATAAGATTACATGAAATCTACAAAGCAAAAATGCATTTTTAAATGACAGTCGATGTCATTTATGGTTAATAATGATGTATCTGTGTTCCTTCGCATACTTTATCCGTTTCTTTTCCTCGCATTGAATAGGGCAGTGAATTTATTTAAATTTATGACACAAGGCAACATTTTATGTTTCGTGTTTCAAAAAGACACAGAAAATGTACAGGTGCATTGGATATACAATCCCAATTAAGCAACCCAACCGGGTATTCAAGCCAATCTGGCCAAAATTTTGGCCAATTCAAAAAACAAACTGTGAAGAATAGCATGTAACATTACCGGGCTGGAAATTTGCAATTTTTGGAATTCATTGCTTATTCTTCAAAAGAAAGAGCGATTATTGGAGGCGATAATAACAGGGTGTGAAGTCAAGATCGCGTGTGACCACTACGGAAATTGAAAACTGAGATGGAAATTCGTTAAAACAGATTTTCTATGTTGAATAGAAGTGAACTGAGAAAGGCAGTTAATTAATATGACTCCCTAGACATGATGGTCAATGTAAAAGGTCAGTTTGTTGCATTCATGTTCCTAATGAAAGGAAATTGACTGTTATAACGGTACGCGTGCCATACCTGTCTGTATATGACGTGGTCTTTCTTGTGTGACTTTAAGGTTAAATGAATACTTTTATTTTCACTGGGTTCAGTATTAGGCAAAGAAGAGTTCTAGAAAGTGAATTTTAAAACCTTGTCAGTTCATACTTCTACCAGCACACAGAAATCGTCTCATTTTGGAAGCGAACAAAACAAAGGAGACAATGAAAGAATTTCACGCTGTGCTTTTGATGCGCTATTGGTAAACTTGTGATACCAATTCTGCGTACTGAATTCAACTTTCGGGAGAGTCTATTATCAGAATATTTTCAATTTATCTAAGATAAAAGGGCAGTTTATCTCTAAACGTTAACAAAATAAACTACAGGAAATAGTTTCCCCGCTGACTATGCCCCCTTTTGGTAACAAAGTAAGCCTTACACAACGGCATTATTCCGCTTTTACGACCAGGTCATAACCTTTATTATGTACAGAGTATACCGAAAAGCTTTACAGGGAAATAAATCCATTGTGCGGTTATAATTCATAATAAGGAACATATATCTGTGAGTACCAAATTCCCAGACACTCTCAGCATGTGTACCCCAGCACAGCATGCTTTCCCCACGAGACACCCTACCCGCAGAAATTCTTACTTATACCACAGTGGTATGGCAGGTGGCTCACTTTTGTTTCTTTTAAAAATTCAACTTTGTCACCATAAAGTGCCTGTTATACGCCCCCTACGTCAATTTCCACTGGCCATCATTTCTAAGTGAGAGTGACTTGCCCTTTCCCAGGCCTCAACCTCCGGGTGTCAGAACTGACATTAAAATGCAATTTCTTGATAAGGGTACGTGGTCTTTAAGAACGACAATGTCAAACGGTTCTTTCGATTTAATTTACATTGATGAGACTTCACTAGGGGGTTGCGTAGCTACAAACTCTGTGATTGATTGCAATTTCAATTTGTACATTAAACCATTATCTCTTCCTAAAGATGGTATCTTTTCAGTCTTATGGGGGAAAATTAAAATCGCTTTTTAATACTTAAATGTCTATTACAGAATCACAATGACTCTTAATGACGTGAAAGTTTATCTCGGACGCACTAAATTACTTGTACCGAAAGCTGAATGGAGAAAGGATTCTAATTTGTTGTTGTACAATGGCTTGTAAATACAAGTGATATTATCTATTAATTCTGTCTGTACATCTGTTGATATAAGCTATCCATACATGTACTACACGAGTTGGGGTTTTTTTTTCAAGAAGAAGTTGCATTTGTGGATCAGTTCAAGAAAATAATTTCCATTTGCGAACTTTTTCGGAACAAAGAATATCCATGTTGCACGGCTGATGCAGACGGAGCATTGCGTGAAACTGTAGATCCAAAACTAATTCTTGTAGACTATTTATATTCTTCTGCCAGAATTTATTTCACTGAGGACTTGCGTGACCCGATACTTTCCTGAGTATTTTGCGATGGTGACGGGCAGGCTAAAATAGAGAAAATTGCTTTGCCGGGTTCTGGACGATTTTCTTTATGTGCAGTCTTGGCGTCGGCCTCGACATCGAACAATGTTCCAACGAGACATTCCTAGTTCTTTGGTTGCCGTAAACATGAATCTCGACTGCTGGAAACTGACAACTATATCTGTTAATCTATAAAGAATTCTGTCTTCCTCTACAAAGTAGATATTTCATAATTCAATATGCCAATTTAGAACAAATGAACCGGTGTGTCTTCGTGGTGTTTTTTAGCGTGAGGTTCTAGTGTTTGAAGGACCCACTGATTTCCCGCCACGTTGCCTTTCTGATCAACGTATTATCCCGACGTAAAACCCGCTTTCAGCAATTCTAATTCTCCTAATTGTCTATCGAATGAAATTCGATAAGACTATGTGGTCTTGAGCCTAAAAACAAACCATCAACTCATCACAGTTTAGGGTAGGGGTGGGGTTTGTGGTGGTTGAGGGTGGTGTACAGGTAAAGGTGGCACAGGTTCATTTGATAGACGTGCGGCAAAA
>JBCAUI010308741.1:0-15438 GCA_038406195.1 Haplosyllis anthogorgicola | reverse complement strand
AGGGATTCCCTGCGAGGTGCCTCACAACGCGAAGCAGGGATTCCCTGCGAGGTGCCTCACAACGCGAAGCAGGGATTCCCTGCGAGGTGCCTCACAACGCGAAGCAGGGATTCCCTGCGAGGTGCCTCACAACGCGAAGCAGGGATTTCCTGAGAGGTGCCTCACAACGCGAAGCTGTAATAGAGGTTTACCTCCTTAGTTGAAAGAAAGCACGAGAGTACAAAATATACATATTGTATTTATGGCTTGTCAGGTGCTGCCTCCTCACGCGTGAATAAGAAAACTCCATTTTCTTGTATTGCAATGGGTCATGGGAACCTTTTAAGTCCAGATTTTAAACTTCTTCCTCTGATTACCGTCTCCTGAAATTTCTATCACTTTGGAAACGAAGAGAACAAAGGAGAGGGTGAAAGAATTTCACGCTGTGCTTTTGACGGGCTATTATTTCGAAATTATAGCAATTTTACCCTCCGCCAGATCGAGGATTTCAAAATAGCGAGAAATCTCAACTTACTCGCCGCTCTCGAAGTCGCCTGTCGCCTCTGTCAGAGCAGTGTTGCCGTTTTCTCCGTACAGCCTGTACTCCACCCTCCCATCAGTGCCGGCTCCTAACTTACTCGAAGTCTCAAACCTCAGCGAGTAATCCCCGAACACTAAATCAAAATACATATTTAGATTATAAGTTATTCAGTAGAGAACATAGTGAAACTTACAATGGGCGCACTAGCCACTCGGCGAACTACTGTCATCCACGTACTAATTTTCAATCATCAAAATGACTTTTACTTGGTCCAGTTCAATCCGTAACATGTGAAATTAACAGACTATTCAGTTGGTTATTTAGTTTTACGTATAACACTGATTAAAAGTCTTCTTTAGTTCAAATTGTACCTACTGTATTGGGCGAACTCCCCATTTTTCAAAGTACGTGGATGCCAGTAGGTTCGCACAATGGCAAGTCCGCACAATGCAGATTTCACAGCACTTTGTACCCCATTGGGAGAACCAACTGTACAATTTTTGAACATGCCAGACTTATTATATTGAATTACAAAATTTATTTAAAGAAAATCCTAGAATTGAAACATTCACATTTTCCCAGACATACAATCTACAGGAAGTAATAAAATGAATGTTTTGATTAATATTTTCCTTTATAATATTATATTCAATGAGGGAAACTTTTTGATTCCGAATTACATGGGGAACAAGATATTAGCCTACAAATTGTCTCTGCCAGGCCTTTTCGTAAACAGATTCCCCAGAATTTTACAATGCAACAGTTTTGGTTGCTAAGCGTTACAAAACACCCAATATATTTGTCACTCTATGGGGATTTCGCGCTAGAAGATGCCGCCCTCTATGCGTGCTCCATAGGCCATCAATGGGGATTCTCGATTTGCGACAGTTTTTGCTCCTTCAAAAACAAATACACTGGGTGTTCTCTATTGGTTTGACAAGGTGTTGCTATTTGAAAAGGTAACACCAACAATGCAAATCAAAATTATGACAAAGTTTAAGACAGTAGAAGATTTTCAATCAGCCGCTCTCGGAATGTACAGTACGAGAAACAGTGGCTTTTATAAAAAAAAATAAGTTGAATAAATTGAAATTAATTTTTTTTAGAAATATTACAGATTAGCGATAAAGTATCACAGTATCCAATTAAATGACTTGAACATTTGAAACATGTTCTAATCATAAGTTTATTTACCTTGTGTATGAAAAACAGCTATTATCCAAAATAATATTGTTATTTTAAAATCCATATTGACAAAAATGCACATCGTAAAATTTGCACTATCCTGTAATGCAGCTTTTTTGTTAATGCGTAACCATGTTTATGTTTGTGTTGTTCAGTAGTATACGGCTCTGTTTTACTTGAGTGAGCAAGGTAAGTTCATAACTGGTATGGTGAACTGTCATGTCCATCTGTCAGTCTGTTCGCATATGTGCGTGTCTGTTAAAATGTAATACTAGTAAAATTAAACGCTTGATTAAGTCCCGAGTTCTATGCCTTGACAATTGACCATGCAGCGCAACACTTGTTGCCATGACGTCACCATCAAATGACGTCAAACCATTGAAAATGTAGCGACGTCATAATCTGCAAAACTTAACTTTGCTAAGGGTCCAGATTTGTCAAAACTTATTACTTAGCCACAATTGCTCAGGCAATTATGTGTAATTTAAGAAGAACAGGTGATCTTAGCCAAAGTTAAAGTTAATTTACTCTTGATTTACCACCAATTTTGCACTCATTGTATATCAACTGTGATATATCTTTAACTTGCAGGCAAGCATCTTACCTGTCCTTGGTGTGAGCCATCATTGGCGGATCTAGGGGGGGAGGCATGCCCCCCCCCCCACGGGCCAAAATTTCTTCATTTTCATGCAGTTTTGGGGGATTTTTGTGCTAAAATCGGGTAGAAATTGGGGCGCCCCAAGGTTGGCGCCCCCCTATGAGAAATCCTGGACCTGCCACTGGCCATGACCTTGATGTAAACAGGAGCAACCTACCTCCCATTCAGGGCTGGCACACTCAAACCTGTCCTGCCAATGTTATTTGGTGCCAATTTTACACCTTGGTCTGGGAGGCTGTAATTTGCTGAGACACTGCCTGGCACCCTGTCTGGGGATAGAACTCAGACCACATTTTGGTACCCTCTGTTTCCAACTTAGAATGCCTCTGATTGGGTTTCAAAGCGAGGGTGGGTATGGCACTGTGCTGACTTGCTTCCTCACAGTCACTTCTGATTTTTCGCCCGCTTTCACTCAATATGAGTATACACTGTATATGGGTGTTAACAGGCAGGAGGTGGAGGTAAAAACTGTGATTAAATGGAGGCGAAATTGTAGAATTTAAAAAAATTATTCAGAATAAATCAACTAAAATCTGTGCAAGTATTGTGCACCCTTCCATTCAATATGTTCAATGGAAAGGTATGAAATAAAAGAGAACAGTACACGGAATTCGTATCACAATTTTAGCTATAGCGCATCTTCGTTTCCAAAATGATACGATTTCTGTGTACTAAGATACATCTTCTCTTTAGTATCTAATTGTTATTTGTAAATTTTAGTAGTTCATAATTGAGAAAACATTTTTATAAATTTGTAACGTGCGTTAGTCAGTTCACAAGCAAGCCGAGACGTTTCTACCAGGGGAAGACTGATCAGAGGATGAAATTCTTGTCAGTTCTGAACTAAAGAACATCAAAAGCACAGCATGGAATTCTTTGCAGTACACAGAATTCGTATCATTTTGAAAACGAAGAGAACAAAGGAAAGAACGACAGAATTTTAATGCGCTATTGTTAAACGTCTGATACGAATTCCGTGTACTGTTCTCTCTTTTGTTCTATACCTTTCCAAAATGAATGGCTTAACCGAATCTGCCACGGAGGCACTGCTATCCCGTTGAAACTTTTCGGGGGGTGAGTAGCGCCTCCACCCACTCGGTTATTATTTTACTTTACATAACTATGTAAGATAAAGGTCAGGGAATGCGTCCCTCCGTGCGTGTCAGTTTAATTGTATGGTTTGTAACGGAACACTAAGAAATGTGAGCGTCATTATTAATGAATGCCGTGATAACGCCACGCTTCTTATAGCGTACAAACTCAGGCGTGCCCGACTAATTGGAACGGTTATTTGGTCGTAAAAGTACAACAGATTATGTGAAGTGTGACAGGATGGCCTAAGTAGCACATCATATTACATTTAACATTGCTAAGCTGCATGGCTTTTGTAGAACGTTTTTACAAAGCAGAACTTTCTACCCTGTTGGTTTGAATAAATTAGAATGAATCAACATCATTAGTTTTTGCATTGCTCTTTTCGTAGCTGGGTGGTTTTGATTGAAGATGGTTACGCTGAGGTGCTCAGTAGTGGTGTCAACCCGTAGCTTTTGCATGATCCGGTTCAACTGTGGTGTCTGACTTGGTTAAGCAAGTCAACCATGAGTCAAAGCATAGTACTCACATTGAACAAAGATCAAATTATGTTTTAGAATTTAAACTTTGACTTTTACACTTTGGTAAATAGCTCTGGTTAAATGATAACATGCATCCTTAATTTCACTGTGGCGGGTATGAATTTGTATTACCATTATAAGATAAAAGGTAAATATTTTTTGTCAATGGTCAGTGCACCTGAACCCCCTTTAAAGTGTTATGAAGCCACTGTAAAGAGTAGAAGCCACTTCAAAAAGATGGCTAAATCTTTGTTCAAAGCAGCTAACAAAAACTATAATAAAGTGGAAAATCACTTAAAAGATAAGAAACATCATATTTCTTGGATTGTAATAATAATATATATGTTTGAGAAATAACTTTAAACTTAAATTTTAAACCTGAAATTTGATCATGGGTCAAGGTTTGTCATATTCTTGACCCAGGTTTACACGGTTAAAGTCTGACTCGGTTTGACCCGGTTAACTTTGACTCCTCTAGTGCTCAGGTAATTGGCACTGGCTTGCACTGAAATGAACAGTTGTGGAATGTAGGCTTACCCTGCTAAATTCATCCGTTGTTGGATGGATTCTCTCTGCCGGGGTTAAAGAACAGTGTGAAGCACCGGTGAAACCTGGACTGACCTACTCGTCAAAAAATTAAAAGTTTAATTTTATAAAAGTAAAATCACATAGTTATATCATATAAGGGTTTTGGTGAACGACATCTTGTAGATCTTATTCTACATTATTTTTTTTTAAACTCAACAGATTTGAATTGACGAAATCAGCTTGTCCGTTGGTTACCTTTTTAAAGGATGAACATTTAGTTTTCTATATATGAGGTGCATGAAGCTAGGTGACGTCACGGTAATGAGGGTACTATTGTTCCGTTCCTACACAGGTGCTGTTGCCATGACGTCATTATCAGTTAGGAATGAATTTAGATTGAAACAGATCAAGAAATTGTAAGAAAAAGTTTCGGTCCTGGAAACGCTGGCCTTCACATGTCACCTTAAGTTGATGGCAATAGTACAGGCCGGCTAATAGATGTCTCTGAACTCACTGAAATTTCGCGTTAAAACTTTTTAGTGGGCTACTATGATGATTTATTGATTTGATACCAGAACTGAGCGCTTTAGATAAAGAGTGACTTTATTATCAACACCTGAATCAGGTTACAGAAGTCCGAAACTTGTTGAACACATTACGATTACAACGACAAATTCATTGATTTATCAGAACGATCATTCAAACAGTTTTATGACGGATAGCTCAAAATGCTATTTACAATAAATCTGTTTCACAATCAATGAACATTTCAATCATTGCTTTAACAAATTAGATTTAAAACAGTTTGTCACATTGAGTTTTAGATCTTTGCTCCATATCCGTAATCGTAACGTAGCTGTAGTTTTAGATTGGACGTTACGTTTCAAGGAACGTGAATTTGTCAACGTAAGCACCTTGGATACGTTTAAGGATATGCTTCAATTATCTAAAACCGCCACAGTGGTCTTATATACAAGTTATTTTTTTACACTTAAACCTCGATAAGGTGTACAATTGAAGAGATCTTGGTGAGCTCGCATCAGTCCCTGGTAATTAGTTCGCTTTTAACTTCAAAGAACATTCTGTTACACTATGTATATGTGAGATTCAAACTTGGAAGAAGCCTCCCTAGAGCTGGACACATAAATGAGTGATAGGTAAAGCAATAAATCTTCAATTCAAGTCCTTGCCAAACGCAAATAACATGAGATATAATTTGCGTATGATAAAACACAATCTCAGGCAATACATTACACAAAATCGTATCAGTTGTGTACATCAGGATGCAAGGGAGCTCCCATAAGGTACCGTGTTATACGATTTGTGTGCACTGACAGATCGTGAAATTACTATTAAAAGTTAACATCCAAATTTCAATAACTCAGCATGAAATTTTCAATTGACTTTCACGCCGCGTTATTGAAATATGGACGTTAACTTTTAAAAGTAATTTCACAATCTGAGTCTGACATTCAAAGATTTTCTTAATTTGTTCTAAGAGAGAATTAGGCTAATTAGCATAATCCTAGATAACAAATTGAGTTAAGAAAAACTAGTGTGCATGCATTTAAATTTCTCCGCCTGAAACCAGTTCAATCTAAGATGCGGGTTGAGAAATTGAATCGCCTACACATTAGTTTTTCTTAATTAAATTTGTTATATAGGATTAGGCTGATTAGCCTAAGTCTCTCAGAATAAATTAAGAAAAACCTCTAATGTTGAATTCACGTGTTACATCAATAAAAAAAAAAAACTCGGTATAAACCGCAAAAAGAAACTGCTTAAGGTATCAATGATTTCTTGGTACACTTCTGATCAGGATTGGCTCTGCCCCCGTACAGTAACAGGATGCCGCCTGTTACTTGCGTTATTTGTGAGTCCAGCTCCAGCACGTCTTCTTTCATTTGCTTGTACAGCCATTCCATCCTCTCCAGTCTGAGCAGCAACTGACCTGCAAGAAATATGTTTGTAATTTGAAAACTGGGGACAACATGAGTGTGTTGAAATGTTATTCACTATTCACTTTACGGTTAGAATTACTAGTCCTGCCCGCCACTTCGTTGGTGGTTCCCGTGCGTGATGACGTCACGTGATATTGTTGTACGTGACGCTCATATCATCGTTTTTCACGATGTCATCATTTTCCTTGTTGGCTGAGCACCATGGCCAGGCTTAGTAATTGGATAACCGTTGCGTTATTTTGGAGTTTGTTGGCAAATTGCACGTGAATGCTAAACCGTTATTAGGGTTTTTTGCTGATCCTGGCAGATCTGTCAGGCTACATAGTTTTTTGTTGCAATTAGATTATATACCATAACTATTATTTGTGATAAACAGTATCTGTTGTATTTTTTTTTAATTTGAACTAAAATTTGTGAAATAACATGATCTTCCAAATCCGTCAGATCTCACAGATCTAACAAAAATGAAATGAAAAATGAAAAACTTCTACCTAATTCCTCTTGGTCGCTATTCTTTCTATCTATCCTTGGAATCTTTGTATCTGACTTCTCTTTGTACAACATTCCCTTCCCTCTGTGCTGTTTTGAGTCTGTAAAATAAAAGCTCCATATTTTTAGCAAAACAAAGAAACACATGTGAATAATGAGAACGAGGAGGGAGAAAGAAATTATTATTAATACATGAACAACTAGAAAATAAGACAAGAAAACAAAATGGAATGGGTACCTTTTGACTTAAAGAATCCAATGATATCAACTACTCCTTTAACTCTTTTCCATGTGTATTCAAGCAGCTCTGCATCATATTCATACATCTTTGCAGTTCTCACATGTTCATAAGTTTCATTGATCAGTGATATAAACAAGTTCAAAATAATAATCAAAATCAGAAGTGAGAATGTGGCATGGTACAGCTGGGTGTACCATAACTTCTCATCAAACACTTGCCAGTATTTTATCAATCCCAGTGATAGTAAAAATGTAGTTGAAGCTGAAATACACAAGAATGTATGGTAAACATAGTTGATGTGTATATAATTGTGAATTTAATTATGTTTACAATAGATTTTTTATTCACAAAATGCACAACGCCAGATTACCTGTGCTTAGAACTGTTCTAAATGAGTAAATCACTTTTCCAAACACCAGGTACCCAAGATGGGTGTAAGCAAATGAAAACACAGCTATGATAAATCCATAGGACAAAACACTACTTCCACCAAACTGAAAGGCAAATACAATTAGTTATTTGTACTGAGCTCCCTTAAATGTTTTCTTAGCTGGTAATATCCAAGCCATTCATAAATGTTACCTTCAGAGTAGAAGACAGTATCGATATGTGTTGATTCAGTCCAAGCAATTCCATGAATTGTAAAATGGCAAAAAATACAGTTAGTCCCATAAATATGGAGGATATATCAACCCATAGCAATATCGTGTCAAAGGATATGGATGTGCCTGAAAATAATTGGAAAAGTTATTTTATAGTCATGTGAATCATATCAAAACATAAGCAAAATACATGCATAAAGAATTTTGGCATCAGCAATTTTAACTTACCAAATTCATTTTTTACCCTTTCAATGAGTTTCATGGCAAATATCACCTTCACAACAAATGTTATAGCAGCTAAAACAGCAAAGGTTAGTCCAATAAGTCTTAAAAGATTCCAGTTATTTGAAGTGAAATAAGCTTTCCTCTGCTTGATTATTCCTCTGACCATTTTAACTGTCATGTACAGCATAACAGTCAGCCAGGTAAATTGCAGCATAAGTGTCACCATTCCAGAGTTGCCAACATAACTGTACAGAACAAATGACCTTATGTGGCCTTGAATAAGTAAATTTCCAATAGGTGGTTGTTCTATTACAATTCTGATTCTGGTAAATAGATTTGTGTATGCATTGTAAGTAACTGTGTCAATGATCAATGCTTTTGTAAGTCTGTCTATCCATTTGTTTTTCTCTAGTGTGTTCAACACTTCCAGTGCTTTACTCATGTATTTTCCAAGAGTTGCAACATACCCCCTTGGAGGGTTAAAACTATGTATTCCTTTAACCTTGAATCCATCCTTACTATGCTGATGTAAAAAGGCAATTTCAGTTTTAGTTCTGGCCTCATAAGTATCATCAGATATTAATGTCCAGTTTGGCTTGAAATCTCTGGTTTCTTCATGACTGTTGCCAAACATTTTTACACATCTGCCATTGTAGGAAAAGTCACTAAATCTTATTTTCCTCTGAATAACATCAAAAAATGATGGTGTTGGGCAAAACTCTGAAATTACATAAGACAGAAGTGTTGAAGATATTTTGAGATCAGGATGAAATAAAAGTCTTCAGCATTGTTCTAAACATACTATTTCATTTCATTTTATTTTGTCTTCAGGAAACAAAAAGATATCTTACTTTCTTTGACTCTAAATTGTCTGATCTGTAGTGGCATCACTCTGTAATCTGTCATTTCATCAGTGAAAGACTGATCTTCCAGAACATAGTCATCTCCATTGTAGTTTTCCAGAGCAACAAGTGGTGGTAGAAGTTTCTTCCTCAGCCAGGTGTACACGTCAGTTGTTTTGTTCAGAATGATTGTCTCAAATTGGTTGACCTATTAATCAAGCACCATCAATTTAATTTTGAGTAGAATTCATGGTACAATCCCAATATATCAGAAAACAAAATATACACTGGATTCATAGCCCTTCAGGGACTGCACTTGTCTATCTGAAGGACAGAGAAATTGATTTCCCTTAATGAATTCATCTTATGATAGCCCAGTGACTGTATTAATAACAAGTTATTTATCTTGCAATTCTTATTTGGATCATTGTCATGCCTACCTTGAGTAATTTTTCTGTTTGCTCCTTTTGATAGTAAGTGCTCTGTCCATTCATACTTGTAGCCAGAGAAATGAGCAGGAAGATGTATATTGTGTAGGTTATCATGTTAGAGATGGTAGATATAAGTTTTTCTTTATTGGTTTGTTCCTTTTGTAATTCAGCCAATATTTTAGGGTCCAAATCTAAACATAAAAATTCAGTAATTGTCCAAATATTTAGCTGTAAGCTACTCATTGCATGTCTCAGTAAGACATATAGGATGGCATGGAAAGCTTTATTAATACAAGCAAAAGTTTTCCTTTAAATTAACATCCAAATCACGATTTTAATAACAAATCCAAAATCAATCAATTTAAGGTCACTACCATTAAGTATTTAATTATGGTAATGTATTTATTGGTGAAACCTTACCTTCTTCATTTTTAACATCTGGTAATTTTGACTGATCAATTCTAATGGCTTTTTTGGATTGCAACTTTTTGAATATGAAAAACAGGATAATCAGCTGCAAATATAAAACAAAATATTACATTCACATTGTGGGATAACATAAATCTAGTAATTACAAATGCACATTTAGACATAGAGAAACCACAAAAAGGTTATAAGATTACATACCACAAGGGGATCAACAAGAAAAATAGCTTCTACAAAAGACAGGAAGAAAGCTCCAAGCCATTCATTGGACTTGTCACCTCCCCAGTCCAAGCTGTACAGAAATGTGAAGAAGGATGCTGTTATGACTGCAACAAAGACCAACATCCAGGCCACAACAAGAAAGAATCTGGGCAGCTCCTTTTGTAGTCCTTCATCTAACAATTTAAACCTTTCCTCCAAATAGTTTTCAGAGTGTTGCTTCATTTTTGTCCTCCTGAACAGTTCTGATATCAACAGAACCACTGGATAAACAGTTAGTATTGTCATACAACCTACATAGAACTCATTCCAACCCATTGACAAAGGTCCAACCTTGAATTTGAATGAGACATTTGATTTAGCTTCTGTTCCATACCACACAGCACTGGATACCATCATCAGAAAGAACATGACACATAAGACAGCCACCCTTTGTAGTCTAGTGTATCTGCTGGTACTGCTCTTTCTGAACAGAGATACAACTACATGTCTGTGGAACACTTTTTGTTGTTGTTCAGACATGTAGTGAGTGACTTTTGGATCATAACTGACTTCAGTAAGCACTCTTGATGTCAATCCATCACCATGGCAACAGGACAGCCAATCAGAACACAGAAAGATATACCTAAAACAACAAAATGGGATAAAAATCATTTTTGATGTTCTGATTACCACAATGATACTTTTCATTTGATAACTTTTCATACCTCTTAAAGCTGTTGACATCCTTGATAACAATTTTATCCAGATGCCAGTTGGGCTGCTTTCCACCAGAATCATGCCAAACTCTTACTCTGAGAACTGAACCAATCCTGTTAGAAACTCCAATGTTGAAAACAGATACTGTCCCCTTTGAAAAGTTCTGTAAAAATAAAGGCAATCCTACTTTTATATTTTTCCCAAAATGTCTCTCATTACCAGTTTAATTCATTTTCTTTGCCTGACAATTGAGTAATAATGTAGCAATTCTGCAGTGACCTAAACATGTGATTGACCAATCTCATCATTTTAAAATGAAATGTAATGAAGAATTTGTAAATTTTAGATTGTATACAAACAAGTGATTGAAAGTTCCAAGATATTTAAGCAAAAGCGTTTACAATCTTAAAAAGTTGCAGACCTTACACTTACAATTTAAGTAGTGAGAAAAGATAATTTGTCAACTGTTGGCTGGTCATGTTAAGCAGCAACAGTGCAGTTCTCATGTGTAACGCTGTAAGTGCAGCCTACGCAGTAACAAAGAAAACAGCCTCACATAACCGACTTCCATCGGCAATTATCGTTTTGCCTACCTTCCTCTCATCATCCACCAGGTTAAACGGGAGACTTTCGCCGTCGACACCGAACAGCTGCATGGACACGGTGCCTGTGAATCTGCTCTTTGATTCCCAACTCGTGTACAAGCTGATGTGGTACCTCTCTTCACTGTCCACCACCAGAGGGAGTTTGGATAGGGGTGTCAGCTGCAAAGGGTAAACAGACATAAAAATTGTTCTATTGAGTACTCTTTGTAGGCTGGTGTATCAATTTAGGCACACTGTGAAACTCTTTTGTTCCAAAATTGATAGAATATTCTTATACAGATGAAATATCTGGCTAAGGCTCTTAATTTTTAGAACAACAGGTGCTTTTGTCTGAGTCAAGGACACGGCATGGAATTCAATTGACGCAAAATGAAATCCATTTCAGGACCAGAACATTTGGAATTTATTAACTTAATTTTACCATTTTCTGGTCGTTTTTATCAGCTCTGAACGCCAGCACAGCAGCGATGATAAACAATACATAGAGCAGAATGATGACGACGAGCACCACCGGACTATCCGCTAACGCCGCTCCAAAGTTACTGAACACGTGCGCGAAGTCTATTGTGTTCGGTGGAATAAAGATATCAGCACTGAACGTGCCCAGAACAGAACTGGAGAACTTCACCTCTTCTTTTGTAGATTCGGTTGATACCTCAAACAGAAAGAAATTAGGCTGAAAGCATGATCATCTGTTTTGGGCCAAAAACATATTCGCCGTATTTTATGCCTGGAAGTCAAAGCATGGAATACCTTTTGTTCTTAAACGTTTCCAAATAGATAAAACTAATCAGGAGTTTACAATAGCAAATACGCTGACGACCAAGGAATCTATTATCATGTATGGCATGCTAGAAGTAACTGCCTGCAGACATCCCTATACAGTACATGCACGTTATTATTATTATTATTATTATTATTATTATTATTATTATTATTATTATTATTATTATTATTCGCTGGTAGATGATGTATACAACATTTCACAGCGTTTGCGATGTCCTAAAACTTATTAATAATGATCTACTAGCCGGTGTTGGAAATTTTTTTTCGATTGTAGCGACTAGTATTGAGAAGAACCAGAGCAATCTAAAGTTACTTGCGTGCTAGTCAATGAATCTACACGACAAGCTCTTCATGCATTTCATTGGAGTTTTAATTTCCTTTTAAATGAATGATTGTCAGGATTTGTCCTAAAAGCTGAGCTTCCACCCCTTCTGGGCCCATATGTAAGGGAAGAGGGGGCAGTTCATTCTTGAATCTTCAGCTAGAAATCATAGGAACAGCATGGGTCATTTGTATCATGAATGTGCACACAGAGGTCTTCACCCCAGGAGAGAAACTAAAAGAATGACCAAAATGTACATAGGCTGTTCTTTATATAGCCTCTGGAGACCTGGAAAGTGGCATTTGATCAAACATAATTGGCATTCACACCTTTTTCAATTAAGAACAATGTGCTGCCAAACATGTCAAACATACCAAACACAGTGCACAGATAATTTATTTGCAACTTGGGAAGGGGTTTCCTTTATCTTTTTCTTTCCTAAAATTCCGAGTATTTATAATGGGACCTCAGCGTTCAAATGTTTTAACCACACTCCACTGATTTTTTAATTCTGTACGCACTCACCTTAATGATCCCCTCGCTGGCTCGCTTATTTCTCCTGCTTGACTACAAAAAAACCCCCAAAAATTAGATAGTCTAAGGTCAAATGTGTATATTGCAAATAGCAAGATAGAAAAATGTATCCTCCAAATCATAACTTAAAAATATATGTACCTTGAAGTATGACCTTGACCTCCAGGAATTATCATGCCACAGTAACGCCTTTACACCGTAAGATCCCAGGCAAACTGTACCGTTGAAATCAAATTCCGATTTATCTGTGACAAAAACGTGTTACCAGGTCAATGTAGTTTCATTTATTTATTTCTCATTTGGATCAAGAATGCCAGTTTTGTATTCCTTCATTAACACTTGAATGCAAAATAACCTTACCTCTAAGGAAAATAGATACGTATAATGTATTCCCGGGAGTGAACTGCCCCTCTTCCAGAAAGAGTTTGAACCTTTGGTTTGTTTGCTGAACGTAGAAGACGAGTAATCCGCTCTCATCAGTTTTCTCTGGTTCCGTCAGATAATAAGCCAGATCATTGAGGTGCTGTGTCGGGGGTGAGTTGAACTTTATTCGGATCACTTCTACAGCGGGGAGTCTGAAACAAAGTTCAAGTTAAGTTAACCTTAATAAACCGCTGTTCTAATATCATGTACATGGACTGCATGCAGTATACAACTTTCAACTTCCTAGTCTAGAACTCATCAAACCCTTGTGCGGATGAGATCATGTGGCAGGTAAACATTCCCTGAAGGGGTGCTGAAGGGGTACGCATCGTCAAATCTTCCTATGTTGAGCTGGTACCAATTTTACACCTTGGTCCAGAGAGGGTGCGATTTCCCAACACTTCCCAACATCTCTACCCAATCTGTGAATCAAACCCTGGTACCCTTCACCGCAGTGCTACATGCTAACCGCCTCACTACGAGGCTTACTTTAGAGTGGTGTAATTTTACACTTCGGACTCAAAATCATACCCAACATCTTCACCACGTCGGGGCTGGGCATCAAACCTCCGTCATACTTTTAGGAGCTTACCACTACATCACAACCCTCGTCTCAGATGACATAGAAACGAGGACAGACAGGGTATGGATAGTGAAAAAAATTAATGACCAATTTATTTTTTATAAAACGCTTTTAAGGAAATGTATTCAATATGGACACTTTAAAGTTTCACAGTCGCATTCCTTAACTAAACCTGAGTGCGACTGTGAAGCTTTGGAGCCTTGATATTGCATATTTTTCTTTAGAAGCTTTTTGTAATTTTTTGCAAACAGGACAACATGGAGACGCTGGAACTTCCGGTTGGTCATTCAAATTTTCAGCATTTGTTTATGTCATTATTGTGTAAACTATCGATACCCTGCAGACGGGTGATATTGCTCTAGGCGGAACGGTGTAGCCGAGCTATAAGCTAATCTTATCGCTGAAAGGAAGGGTGTGTCAACTAAAAAATAATAATGAAGAATACCACTGCCAATAATGACGCAGGCTAGACTTTTGCAGTTTTATAGTCTCCATGCATACCTTTGCTTTGCTAGCTAGCCATGTAATTAGCCTGGAATTGATAACTTTCAGACAGGTGAAGGTCACATTTGGCTAGACTGAAGAGCTGGAGAACCAGGCAGGAACAATGTGCAGCCTCATTTTCATTTTGTTTCCAATCAGCTGTGGTGGCTGGTAAGATGGCACCTGTTTCTAGTCTTTATTTCAATGGAAGGATGACAGACGAAAGATGACGTCACTAGTGCTAGCAGTTTTACTGGTCAGAAAGTGACTTACCCGCCGGTGAGTTCAAACACCCAGGCTGTGTCGGGTGACTCTATTTCCAACAAATAGGTCGCAGTGAGTAACCCGGTCAGGTTAGCACACGTGCTGTTATCATTGCCCTGAATGTTGTGCCCTATGCTGAGTATGCTGACATCTAGCGGCAGGGACAGTGGGACATCCTGCTCGTCTGTTATGTTAAAACGAAGTGCCGGCATGACGGCAGGAGGTGGACCACGTCCTGCAGCTCCAACCAACTGAAAGGAAAAATAAAAATGTATTCATTTTTAATTTGCTGGACAGAGGCCAAATTTAATGGGCCACTGGTGCCCTCGGTTTTGCACTTTGGATGATTAACAGATTTCAAGGCCAGGGTGGGTCTGTCGCTTGCGAGCTTGCAAACATGAATTCTACAACTGAGTCACTTCTGATTTGTACTCACTTTCTGCTCCATAGTTCTGTACATTGTATATGGGTGTTTGCAGGCAGCTAGACACTCTTCTCACTTACTGATGAACAGAAACCATGTGGAGCTAGGGACCGAATTGGCAACGGGGGCGCTTTATTGGATACAAATGCCTGTACAGTTCATCCAGAAAGTCCTGTATGGGATGTTTGTTTTTTAGGATAACTTTAAAAATATGGAGGATTTCATCACCAAACCTTCACAAAGTACATCTGGTACCACACCTTAGTGACATGCAAAGTTTGAACAAAATTGATGAAAGTTGATTGTCTATCAAATGAAATTCGATAAGACTATGTGGTCGTCCACCTGAAAAACTAGCCATCCAGTCATCCCACT
>JBCAUI010308630.1:0-15438 GCA_038406195.1 Haplosyllis anthogorgicola | reverse complement strand
TACTTCAAATAGAATGATCCGGGATCAAATCAATACCCTAATGTTATTCCAATACGGATTGTGAAGTTAACCCTTTACTTTACTCGCGACAAACATCTGACACGAATTCCGTGTACTGTTACTGGGAATTAAATGAGTTTAACAGAACTAAACGGCACTCATACTGCTTTGACGCAAGAATCTTATGTATCAGTGAATGCAATAAATGTTGCACAAAATCTGTCACGACGTGCTAGTTACCATATTATGATATCATGATGTAACAATGACAATATTCTTTTGCTACAATAGTTCTGCTGTTATGAACACATGCGAAGAGAGATCTCGAAGAAATGCTGCAGCTGGAAGACCAGCTCCAAGACCAGGTTCAGCCCCGAACTCAAGAGGTCGTCCAACTACACAGTCAGCTGATACTGCAGCTAAATCACGGAAGAACAGAATGCTGGGGGCGTTCGTCGCTTTGGGCGTGTTCGTTGTGTTCTTCACTATCATTGGCATTGTTCTCAAGAATCATCACGATTCAAAGAAAGGTAAATTAAGTTAAAGTTATTGGACTTTGTTAACTTTTTTTAACCAGGGTCCATTTGTGGAGCTACTGAATACCCAGGTTTTAGACTTTGTGTGACCCGCCCAATGGGTTTTAACGCCAGGGCAGATCTCTCGCCTACACTCTTACTTGCTTGCATGTTGTGATCTCGAGAATCACATCTGGTGTGATGGTATTGAACTTGATACCGCCTTTTTCGTCTCACAGTACAAGCAAAGGCTATTTACACATATAAAGTGGTCATGTGGCATGACATCACTTATTGACCACTTTCATTGTTTCCTTAGTATAACCCATAGAGTTATGATATTATGTCCCCATTTAAGGCAAACAAAGTGAGAAAAATTAATGGACCATGACTTTTTAAGGCATGCTGTCTGATGGGGGATGACTTAGGTTTATTTATAATTAGACAGATTATTAATTTAAGATTGTTGGGAAATTATTTCATCCTCGTATTGTCTTGTAAAAATGTTGAAATATTAAGATCAATCATGTGTCAAACTTTCACCATCCTTATGGCAAGGTAACAGCCAGTAAAATCCAAAGGGAAAGTTCAAAAATGGGACCAAAAATTGCCCACAAAATGGACTCTCATCCAACAAAAAATTTAAAAAAGAAAACAAAAGCAACAGCCATTTTTCATTTATTTTAAAGGTCTTGGTAGTCATCTTCTGCATTCATCCTCATATTATCCTTCATAGACATTGAAATATTTAAGTCAATCTGTCACTTGTACATAGCAACCTTAACTTCCCAACAGGGTCTTCACCAAACTTTGGTGCCAAACATCAATTTGAAGTGATGTAAACAGGGGCAACCTACATCCCATTCAGGGCCGGTGCACTCGAACCTGTCCTGCCATAGTTGCTGGTACCAATTTTACACTTTGGTCTGATGAAATATATCTCAATATTTAGATAATCAAAGAACGTTAGTGAGTAAGAACTTTAGCTTTGAAACATCATGGACAGAGTCATACTCAGTCCGAAACAGAGGGTGCCAGTGGCTCCATAAGATGGACCTTGGTCCACCAAAAATTAGAGAAAAAGGTATTGTTGACTAGCGTCAATCAGTGGTGAGGCCGAGTGAATGCACAGAGCAAGCGAAAGCTTAATATTAATTCCATAACATTTATTCCTTCATTGTCACAAACGTTACATTGGTTTAACAATGTTTCAACAGCATGGAATAACATTTAATAGCAGTTAATAACAGCTGAGGCAGATATGACATGAATTACTCTGCCAAAGATAAAATAAAAAATAGGCATGAGAACTAAGATGCAACAGACATTTGGTTGAAACTTTACTGTTCCAAATAACATAACAAGAGATGAACATGATTTGTTTAGATATTACATGCAATTTGGCATGGAATATGGGTTAAATGCGAATAAGCTATGATATTTATGGAATTTGTGACTGATTTAGACATGCAAAGCCATTTTATACACTTTAGACACTGGTCACATATATTGACAACAGAAGAAATTATTTCTTTCATTTAAATTTACAGAAGAGAAAGACTATTATAACACCTACAAAAGTTACGACTATGGATACCACAAATCAAGTAAGTTGAACAAATGTGTACGTTTCTAAATCTGGAACTTTTGTTCTTAAGTTGTATCAACATCTTGGCAGATAACGAAAATATGAATTGTGACTCAGGATGTTTCACAATAATTATGTCACTCTTAGAAGTTGAAAAAGAGAGAAATTCTACTTTCACAATTTCCCTCCACATTTGGACAAGATGAAATTTTAAAATAGCATTTTCAGTTTCTCTGAGCCATGGTTGTATTTGTACGTCACACTTTGTTATTATATCGAACTATCTAGTGCATGAATAAGTTTACATCTAACATTGTGTTCATGATAAAAAAAGTCACAGGTTAGAGCCCCACGCCCATGATCGTGATACACACTAACAAAATATAATTTAGCAAATCAGTTATACTTTCAAATTTACACAGAGAAAAAAAAACACAACATGGGTCCAAATTATGAAATTTTAAAAGACAGGTCACAAAACATTATTCTACTTCAATATTAAAAGAGTTTTTTAGCGCTCGCAAATTAAGACTACATTAAGGATATCATTTTAGTTTTCTGCAATGACATATATATACATCAATGAATTTTCAAATTAATTTTGTCTGTCCAATAAGTCAACGGTATGTAATAAACCAAACACCTCTAATTATTTACGATCCACTGGGAAAAGTGACACTACTAGTAAAAATAAAGAGTATCGGTGATATAAAAATGACTATTTTCAGTACTGGACAAAATTTATTTCAAAGACATTTGCAAAGTTAAAGCGTTGTCGATTTCCATTCACAGCAACCAGAAGGCCAGGCACGACCTGCGGCAGTTTTTACTGTCTCAATGGCGGCAGGTGTGAGGATCGTTTTACTGACGCTCGTTGTGTGTGCACGGGTTCCTACTATGGCACTCATTGTCAAAGTAAGTATAATAAAACTTTATATTAGTGCAACACTGAAACATACATTAGAAAGGGTCTGAATTAAGTGAGACATTTAAAGTCTCTACAAAAAGCAAAATATTTGTTGCTCCTGGTATCTCCAGTTTCACAGAGAACACTGTTGATTACATAGATATACATTTACTAAATCCCGAAGAAACTGGGTTTTGTGTCTCGGTGATCTTCACAACCATGTGTCAATATCTGATTAGGCAGGTTTCTTAGTTTTGCCAATTTGCGGATCTAACTAGACACTCGAGGTTTTTCCTAATGGCATTTCTGTCAGATCTGACATATCTGTCAGATTTGTTTGAATTATGGACATGTGGTGTTTGTTATTACAATTAAATCATGTATGATAACTAAGAATTGTAATAAACAAGTGTGTTTCTAATTTGCACTGAAATTATTACAGTTATCAGATCTGGCAGATCTGGCAAAAACTGAATTAGGAAAATCCTCGACTACCCAAGTCTCTTCCCTTTAGTCTGGAGGAACGAACCCAGAGGGTGAAATGCCTATCATTTTGGGACAATAGCGCATCAAAAGCACAGCGTGAAATTCCTTCCTTCTCTCCTTTGTTGTCTTCGTTTCCAAAATGATGTGTTTCTGCGTATTGCATTAAATGATAGAAATTTCACCAGCTGAAGTCGCACGAGTGGTGAAACTGCACAATAGTGACAGCATTTTTATATTTTTTTGTTGGTCCAAGGTACATTTGTGGGGCCACTAATTACCCCTGTTTTGAACTTCGTGTGACCTTCACCATGGATTTTAAATCCATGGTGGATCTCTCGCCTGCACTCTTACTTTTTTGTTACTCTACGTAATTTGTTTGAGTTTAATTCATTTCATAAATACGTAAATGAAACCGACTCTTTTACTTTGCGACCACTAAATTGACCATTTCATTTACGAATTAACTTATATTTATAACCATATTCATTTTCAGTTAACAAATATGACACTATTTGGAAGAACTTGGGACGGGATGACAACGTTAAAACATCTACTTTGCGTGAGTATTTTCAATTTGACTCAGATAGTTGAGAAGACTTACTTTTTTTAATTCGGTGTATCAAATGTGTAACATAATCCAAAAACCGGCTCAGAGGATGAATGTCTAGTTAAAGGTCTTCATTTTGAGAACAACAAGCGCTTTTGTCTGAGTCAAAGACACAACATGGAGTTCCATCGACGCAAAATGAAATCCATTTTAGGAGCTGTTTTGTTGTTTTCTAGGTCCTACAAGTTCTTGGTCAAGTTCGGTGTGTCTATTTAACTGGATATGCCAGAATGGTGGAACATGCATGCAGTCGGATTGGGATATGCAGTACTGTATCTGTCCTCGAGGCTACAGTGGCAAATATTGCCAGGTGACATATTAGGACAATGATATTAGGTGTGTCACATTAAGAATCTGGAAAATTTGTTTATCTTCTTTTCTCAGGCAATTTTTTTCTCATCTTTTAACTATTAAACTAATTTAATATTTCAGAAGATATTTCAAACATAAATGATTTACAAACTAGCCTCGGTATTCAAATGATTCTATATTTTAAGCAAGAATGTGCCTGTAAGCAAATGTAAATCAACCGTCCAGATGCTTAACGTGACGACTATATTATTATTAATTGATTTTTAAATTGTCTTTTGCGATAGGCTGCTTTTATTTTGAAAATGAAAACAAGCAAAGGGCAGGGAAATTTAAGCGCATAATTTATTATTGAGACCTTAAAGTGCCATCAAGTAGGCAAACTAGTTTATAATGCTACTAAAAATCACAGAACCGTTTGAACTAAAGATGGCGGTCCATTGCTCGCTTATTATGACATTGACCTGGTTTGAAGAGACTTAAATAAATGCAATATGCGCCATCGTCCAGTGGAAGCTTGTTCTGCGAGATGTTATGCATGAACAATTTTGAAAAGACAGAAAATCTCAATTTCGCATTTTTAGATGCACTGCCTTGAAAAGACACTTACATTTAAAGCTCCTGTTTATAACCGGTGTACTTTGTAAATTTCGTCATGCTTTTCTAGATCTTATAGTTAGCAGCTTATTGACAAATTTTATTTCTCTCCTAGAATACAGATTTGCAGCTTTTTCATTCCGGCATAATAAACCTGTTATCTCAATGAGAAAATGCCTTAAAGATGTGAGGGTAGAACTTTTACTGTACAATCCCTCAAATGTGTAAATGGTTCTATTGCTTTTATAAGTAAAATCGCCCCAACGCTAGCAGCTCTCAAATTATTGCCTGCTACAGCAGTGAAAATCCGCATAAGATTGCACATAAATTTTACACGTCAAGCGCGACATTATTTTAGCAATTATTCTAGAACCCACTGGGAAAAGTTAATTACAAAATAGTGAAAGAGATAACTGCCGCAGACTAAAACGAGTTTGGAGTTAAATATGACTTTTGTAATTATTTTAGTCATGCAGCTTGCAACGTTATATCTATCAGTACGATAGGGCTTTTTTAACACACCATTACTGTGATATATTTTGTAAGGATTACGTTTACCCGTAAGCCAATTGTTTAAATATTACGCAGGTACAAAAGTGTCGTTCACGAATAATTAGTGAACCCTTGTGTATGTAAGTATTTGTGTGAATATGTTGATACATATCTAATTTTGTACATTACGTTTATAAATTGTAAATACATTTCCTAAAATAGGAAGTGCTGGACACTTTCAAATGTACTCTAGATACATTAACATAGCTTAAAAAGTTTGTATGTATTTTGAAAATATCTGGATATATTGAAATAAATATAATTTATTTTCATATGTCACAGCAGTGTTGTGTTGATATTTCGATTATTTTGTCTGGAAGAAATACCAAATAATCCTTACCGTGCGGCATAGAATTTCTGGGGTTCAAGAAATTTTCGGCGTCAAGGAGGTCATGAAATATATGGGGGAGGGATGGTTGGGGTTGGGATGGGGGAAGGCAGTCCACCTTTTCCCTAAAATGATTTGAAATGGCCAGAAATGCATTTTTCCAAATCTTGGGGTTGTTGGGAATGCAGAAAACTGTAATGGCTGCCGAGAAAACAACTGTTCCATCTCCTCGATAAACAGGGCCTCAGCCCTCTATTGGACATGAGGCTCAACAAGATCCCATGTTAGCATGCTTGGACGTCAGACTAGATGATTCCACCAGAAACATTTTCTGCAGTTCTTCTTTTTATCTACTCGGGACTAATCTTGCAAATTTGTGACATACAAAATAACAATCTACATTTTCAAGCGAAGAACTGTTGAAACGAGGGATGACCTGTCGGTGCACAGAGTCTCATACCATATTTACCAAGAATTTTCTAAGTCCAACATTAAAATGACTGTGCAGCTTGACTTTAGTCCATCTAACATGTCTTACATAACTTTTCTGTAATGGCTGCCAGGAACACAAATCTAATTTCCCGTGAAAACAGAGAGCCTCAATGCCCTCTATCGGGCATGAGGCTCAAAAATCATCTGCATTAATGACGTTTGGTCATCAAATATTGCTTATTTGCAAAAATGACCACTTGAAGACAGAATAGTGGTGAGGAGGCACGAATGAAAGATACCACATGATGATGACGGTTTTTCTATTTATAGCAACAACACGAGAAGAACCCTTTTACAACTGTTGAAAACATTTACTACAATGTGTGATTTAAATTGTACCTTTGCAGATGATTTACAATGGAGTATTTTAATAAGTCACAAAAAAATTAAAATAAAATGAACTCATCGTTTTAGCAGCATTTACTGAGATAGTCTAAATATGCATAAATACCCCTTTTTGGAAACATGACACAATTTACTCAACCGAGAAGTTCACACGACTGTGTACATGGGACTTCCCTCAGCTTGTACGTCTCCATAGTCAGCTGTAATGCAGTGGGTAAATAAGACTTCCGAGACTTCATAATAATCACTGTTTACCTGTAATAGGTGATGAAATGCAAAGTGACAAGAAACAATTAATTGATGAAGGTACGTTCGGTTATTAAATTGTTCGATTAGGTTTGAAAAACTGGCAGAAAGCTGAAGCGAATATTCAAAAGTGACTCTGGGGATCAAAACATGTAAGCAAGTAAGCACGTAAGTGAGAGATCCACCACGGCTTGAAGATGCTTAGGCAGAGTTAGCCCAAGTCAGAAATAGAAGGGTTACCAGCGGCCCCGTGAAATGGACCTCGTTCCTCAAACTGGAACATACATTAGGAATAGCCTCATAACGTTATTCTCACTTTACTCGGTAATATTAAGTCTTCAGAGTTAATCATTCACACACTTGTCTAGCAAAGCTAATGAACGACAGCTATCACAATTGAAATAGTTAACCCAATCAGGGAGCAGGATGACCTTGAACGGGTCACGTGACTCAATTACTTGCTTGTACTGATTTATGATAAACCTATTATTATTTTGTACAGATCAAGAGAACAACGAGTGGTCTTCTGTATCAAATAATGACAGAAATGTAAGTAATGATATAATTCATTTTTGAAACAATAGAAAGTAGTTCCATGCTGCACTTTTTGAGAGTCAAGAAAATCTGGGATACCACCTAGGGTACCTATAGAGCAGGGCAACCAGGGTTAAACCCATCCAAATCCGAAGTATATCTTGGCTCTGGGATCTAACTTAGCAGAGTGATAGCTTTACTCATAGGATGAAGTGAACTCTGTTGCTATTGGATGAAGAACAGCTAAACCAGTATTTTATCCGAGTAATATGGCTGTCTAATTACAGAATGGACAAGCACAGGAGATTTGCAGCATTGACATGACTGGAGGAGCAAATCTTCAGACAACTCCATCTGTCGACGTGCCATGTCCTCCACGCTTCTGGCAACTTCCGGTTCCTGTCAAGCAGGAGAAAAAAAGCAAATCAAGCCGGGCAACAGAATCTCCAGCATCAACAAATACAAATCATCCTACACAGAACAAAGGCGATGTTGTTGCGCAACCAAGGAAAAAGAAAACTCCATCAATTTGCAAGGATGTGCGAGTACAAATTGCCATTTATCTCATCTGCATTGGAATCTTTTTAGCAATCGTCGCGTTGCTAATAAAGCTGTACGGAGACGATGATAATGGTAAATGGCGCTGCTATTTTCCTTTATGCATAGTTTCAATGTTATTATTTAAAGTTAATAGGCTGGTAATTACTAGAAGTGAAATGAAATAGTTTCACAATTGTAAAGTCATCCCGAAATGTCCATCTCGTGCCAAATCAACGGGAAACCACGTCTATACCTCTTTTTCTTTGGAAACACCCAAGGGTCAATAAAACTCAAAATCAGCTTAACCTGGTAATGTTTACATGGTCAGTGGAGGTATAAGTTTCTAAGGTTCGCGCATGATTAGACTGGGTTTATTCCAAAACAGTGTGTGCATAGTCTTATAGTATGTCCTATGACCCTACAGGTTGTAACGCACGTACGCACACAGTTTTTTCATTAGAAATGGAGGTAAAGTTTCTAAGGTTCGCGCGTGATTAGACTGGGTTTATTCCAAAACAGTGCGCGCATAGTTTTATAGTATGTCCTATGACCCTACAGGCTATAACGCACGTGCGCGCACACTTTTTTGTTAGAAACTTATACGTCCATTGTCAGCTTTCCTGTGCATTTTCATTTTTTTCTGTTTCAGAAAGTGCGAATCACCCGCTTCACCTGGTTCATGAGAGTAGCAACAGTGAGTATCTTGGTTGCGTTTATTAAATAACCACTAATTAACCACGATCCCTGCAAACCACTGTACCTTTTACATCCAGTCCATTCTGGACTCTGTCAACACACTTCCATTGACAAATACCGTAAATTGCCGATTTGACTCGCATGTGCGTGACACCTATTTTTTGCACCGTGCTATATTTCAGATCATAAAAGTTCTATTCAGAAACCTTATTAACACTTGGTGACCCAACCCTCATGTCATGTAACATAACATAGAAGAATCATATGACAGTGGAAATCCATTCCATGTCTCCTGGACATCTTAACTTTCCTATTTGATCACTTAAAACTATGTAATTTACATAAAAATCACAATTCTCAATGTTACGATGGTGAAAAGTTCCCTAACTGACGAAACGGCAATGTACGGTATCGAACTTCAATAAACTTCTCTCAATAAATATTATTCACAGAGCTAAATGAATTCACGGAGGAAGAAAATTTCAATGAGGTGGAGGTGCCGGAGTTTGACATCCCTGTGTGGTGAGATTATCCACTTGTACTATTGAGAGGTTCACCAGACTTCAACTACATACATACCAGTGTCCCTACCAAGAGAAGACCAGATGACAACAATAAAATGCAAAACAAAAATAAAAAGACCAAAGGAAAAAGAAAAATCACTTTATGGGCATCATGCACAAGTAACATTTTGAGAAAAGTTATTTGTGTACTTGGTTTTTATTGACAATTAAGAACTATAAGCCGAGCTTACACAATTAAATTAAATCTTGAATATTGTTATGCAAAGCACATGCGCTACTGAAATATTTTTATTGATTGATTTACAAAAATATATCGTGTGTTGTATTTTAAGAATTATGCAGAAGGACAGTTATCAGTCAAGTTTGACTTTTACAAGTAGGCCATACTGCATTCTGTTAACAAAAGCGATGTGTGTATTTGATCATATGAATACCGTACATGTCTGTACTTCAGGATCATTACAACAAATACATATTTTGCATTTAAAGAACAATAAAAGAGTAATACAAGTGTTAATCATATTTCTGTTTTTCATTTTTCCTGAAATTGCATACCCATTCACAGAAATAATGTCGAGTTTCGAATATCAATAAAAAAAACCCGATAAAGCTGCAAAATCATATTAATGACAATTCACTTTTTTCAAGTAAAATGATATTTACTCATCAAATGGTTTTGTTCTCAAAAGTGACTTTTTGCGGAGTAAGTTTAATAAAACTGCTAACAGCGCAAAAATAGAAGAGATCATGGGACAATGATTGTTGTAGTAAAAGTATGTGAGGTTCACCTGGAATTTCACCGAGAACTTCACATGGGAACGAATCAGCAGCAAGAACTGAACAATGTGATCACAACAACACAAAATCACAGAAATGTGAGTAAGTCATAGTGAATGATCCACCATGGCTTTAACAAGTCTAAAATGGAAGATTTATACAGGTGACCCCATAAAATGAACATCAGTCCTCAACTTTAAATAAATTTGTAAATATTTGGAAAACTCTCATAATATTATGTATAACCAGTAGCGGATCTGGTGGGGGAGGGCGGCTTTAGGGTCTTGGACTCCCCCAACCTCTGTTAAAACAATCAGCTCGTTTTCATTAACTTAGCGCCCACCATTTAACGCGTTAAGAGTGGTTTTACTTTATTGCCTAATGCCACCATCAGACCAGCGTCATGTAATAAATAAACATACAGCGTTAAATGATTGGTTTTAAGTTTATGAAAATGAGCTGAATATGGTCCCCATTGTGGGACGTAAGTCATTCGGTCCCCCGCCCCCGAACAAATTTCTAGATTCGCCACTGATAACTTTGCTGGTAGTGTTGTCACTAATTTAAATGCAACAATGTTAGGTCTTAAATCACCAATCCTAAGAGTCAATTGACTTCACGATATCTCTTCGTATAAAGTAGGAACCGTACAAGGGGAGTTGTTGGATTGGATTTTAAGCAAAAATGATAGTTGGAGCATTAGAACCAGGATCACATTACGCACATTCTAGGTTTTTCTTAAATCGTACCAAGCCTTGTTTTATCTAATTTGTCTAATCTGTCTAATTAGATAAAAATGTACCAAAATATACCAATTTTAAATATGATATTGTGTTCAGTGCATGTAAATTGAACCATTTCTGGTAAAACTACCATATTACACTGTTTGGATGTACTGATTTTATGTATCATTGCCGAAATTAGCACATTTCAATTCTATCTAATTAGACAGATTAGACAAAATAAACAAAACAAGTCTAGATGCAAATAAAGAAAAACCCCTATCAGTTAATGGAGAGTGGAGTGCAACATCAACAATGGTATTTTACAAACCTTTACTTAAGCTGAGAGCATCGTCAGGTAAAACGTCATTTGATATTGATTCGGTCAAAATGCTCATGTGGGCATGATAAATAATTTTCTTAGTCTAAGTCTATCAATTTCTTAAGAAACTGATATCGCTTTCACATCAAAATCAGTAAAAGCAGCATGTAGTTTTAGTATAATTTTTGCACAAAATTATCTTTAAATCAGAAACTTGAGCTTCAAAATGCATTACATTAAAAAAGTTCACCTGTAATTGGAACCTTTGTGGAATACAACCGAACATTCCTGTGAACGAAGCATGTATAACATATCAGGATCAATACAATCATATTGATCATTATGTTCTAATATGAACCTAAGGCAGCCGACAGACAATGCCGTTTCAATTCATGTTGCATACAATGTATATTGCTTTACTTAATTAACGAAACTTATTTTTGTTTCACACAGAAGAAGACGATACGAAGTGGCCTCCTGTATCAAACGAGGAGGGAAAATGTGAGTGCCTAATAAAGAGTAGAACCTGTTTTGAGCGGCATCATTTTAACGCATACTTGCCTTTTAAGGCAGTGTCACTGTAAAATGAATCCTTATTATTCGTGTTTATTTTACCTGCTTTGTACGGTATACCTGCCTTTTGCGACATTTTTCCCGAAAAAAATAGGACGCCCCTCAAATTAGGTTCTACTGTACCGTACATGATCGAAACAAAGTGAATGCCCAAATTAACGTGCATCCCCTTTTACAGCTCATCTACAGACTTTAAGATTTTCTCATCACAGTTTCTACTGTAAAGAAAGACAAGAAAAGTTAGCTTATAGTTATATTCTGGGCAAAATAAATATGGATATTGAATGGTAGATTTGGAAAATAATACAAGGAAGCACGTATGACACAGCGTGAAATCCTACTGTACAAAATCTTACTGCACGTAGACAAAATTTATGGTATCAATGCATACAATGCAGTGATCTGAACAACAGTCAATAATCTTTAAAAGAGTTACAACTGTCAGAAAATTCTTATCAAGAAAGTCACTCTTTGAAAGCTGAGATGTCACCAAGGGCACAGGCAGCCACGAATAGACTACAATGCCTGCACTAATCCTAGGTATCCTGGCTCTTGGATCTTTCGTATCACAGGGCTGGGACATCCCCAACCTAGGAGAGGTTAACAGATCATACTGAGCAGTTTCCTGAATTTAACTGCGCAATGTGGTCATATTACAGAATGGACCGGCATCACAAGTTCACATCATTGATATGAATGAAGGAGCTAATCCTCAGACGACCCCATCTGACGACGTGCCGTGCCCACCTGCTAAACAGAAGAAACAAGAATTATCCCAGTGGCTAAAGAGTCCATCGCTGCTGGGAGAGTGAACAAGTTTGAACAGAGTTCACAGCCATGCACCCTGATCTTTCCAACTTGACTGGTTCCCTGTGCTTTTTTGAGCTATGGACGATTTAGGTTACCCATCAAAGAAGTCTATCGACGCATGCGCGATAGACTAACAAGCAAAACAATGTGCGGCGACAGAATCTTCTACATCAAAGAAAGCAAAACGGCAGACCCCTTCCAAACAGAAGAAGAAAGCGAAAAAAGGTCGGACGACGGCATCAAACAAACGCTAACCATTCCATGCAACAAAAATCCAGTGTTGTGGCACAACCAGCGAAGAAGAAAGCCGCGTCGTGGTGGTGGGGTACGCCGGTCATCATTGTTGCTACCTTCATCGTCATCTTTGGATTGGTGTATTAGGTAGCAAAGTTAAACGGAGGTAAGAAAGGAAAAATGATGCGTTATTTGTCATCATACCTTTCAATGTTATAATTCAAAGTTAATCTGTTGGAAATTTACAGTGTATTTAACGCACCATTAAATGTTTTTCGAAATTCATTCCTTCATTTTTGCCTAAAAATCTTGGCGAATTAGCCTGATTATTTTTTTTACAATTATTGCCAAAATAACTAGCATTAATGCCTAAAACGAGGACTATTTTTAGATTAACTACTAAAATTGGTGGTTTTTAAGTAACCGCTTTTAGTTTTCCAACCAGAAATGGTATAAAATTATTTGCCTATTTTGGCAAATTTGCCTAATACTTTAGCAGAGACGAATTTCGAAAGACCTTGACTAGCTGTTCTTCTGGGCTCTCACCGGCATTACACTTGACCTGAGGCTCATAACATTTATATATAACACATTTACGCAAATGTGGGCTGTCGCCAAATAAAGAGAACTTAAACTTTACTGTGGTTTAACTTGCGCACATAACTGCACAACTATTACCATTAATTACAAAATACGGAGGTTCTTACACTATAAAGTTTTCGTATTTTGGAAACAATCAAGAGTCCGTTAGAAAGTTAAGATAAAGTTTGACACTCTTTATAGCACATGTGCACTGTAGACCAGTTGCCTATTCACAAGCAGGTTGACCTGTTAATTGATTGGCAAATATATCACTTTTTTGTAAATTTTCATTTTTTCTATTTTAGGAGATGTAGATACGAGTCATATTCATCCGCCTGGAGAGGGTATGTATCATATGCATCCTACTGAGTTTGATATCCCTGCGCTGTGATATAACGCAGCTTGACTATGGAGAGATTCACACCGGACTGCAACCAGAACATACCAGTACTACTACCAACAGAAAACCAAAATGACACTAAAAATTACTTTTAATAGGGTACAGAAACTGTAAACCTTTCATACCAAAATACATATACTGCCAACTCAACGTAAACGGTGTACTACTATTGACGTAAATGACTGAAATAATGCACATGGCCTAATTATGGCGCACCCCCTTTTTCAGCTGATTTATAGAAATTTTTGCAGTCAGTACCCGTGGACTTTCAACCATCGTAAGTCAAACAGACATGTTTTGATCATGGTTTTGTCTATCCATATGATGCTTTTTATCCATGTTACCACTATGGGGAAAGATAATAATCCCTCATTCTGATAATAAGCCTTTGCAATGTCAAAGTTGAAGATGTATAATTGGAATTTTTGCAAGCTACAGGTGTTTGAAAATATTATGCACCTCTGAAATTAGGTTTATGCGCACTGCGCGTTATTTCGGACAAGTACAGTATTTTGTGGAATATTTTGAGCAATAGAAATTTACACTGGTTTTGCACAGCATACTAATATGTAATGGTGTTCGCATAAATCTCATGAAAGTGTCCAGTTTTGATCGCAAGGTTCCCCTACCAGAGCTGAAATGAGTACAGCAGCCAATTTGTAGTCACCTTATTTACCCAAATATATAGCGCTTTTTCATAACTGAAAGCCCATCTTTTAGCGCAACAACATAAAAAACTACACTCGTAATGAGTAGCGTTATGTTGGTTTATTTCCTAATGATCCAGATCACCATTAGAAACAATATAACATGACGCTTAACGGATCAGTTTCTTGGAATTGGATGGATTAAAGTTGGAGTGTCAAGTTAGTGCGTTTCAAAGAAGTTCATGGAAACGTGCTGATATAGTCGCCATATTTATCCACAGTATATATTCTTCACACCAACCCCACCCAATTTGGACACTATTTCAATCCAGTGCCAGTAGCACGCAGCTTAGCAGTTGCTGCAGCATGGGGCATCAGAACCCCTCGCAGCCATTAAGAATACAAAACTAGTTGCGGAAAGACACACTCTGCATGGACAGAGTCACAGTCATGGGCTAAACGAGACCAGAGCTAAATAAAGAAGTAGAAACTGCAAAACATCGTTCTTTTCTTAATTATTAGTCGAGGGAATGCCACAGGAATAAATGGAACATCACTAGCTAATATGCTTTGCGGAATTGTACGTATCTTGCCAAGTTTTTGCATAAATGTTTATGTAGATAGACTTCTTGTGTTAATAGACGAACCTTACTCAAAAACATTTTTGCTATTTCGTGATGAATTAGAGGGTAAGCGCAAGGCTAATTTGCTGACTGCAGTAAGGATGTGCAGCTGAATTGAGTGCATGTCTACATGCTGAGCTATTTCCTTGTGTCTAGTTCTAGCAAAACCTTTAGCTCGTTTTCATAAACTTAACGTCCATCTTTTAACGCGTTAAGTGTGGAATATTACCAATGCTCATTTTCATAAACTTAATGCACATCCGTAACGCAACAAAATGAATACTGAGAGTAGCGTTATGTTGATTTGTTATATAACGCTACCAGACCAGCGTTCTGTAATAAACCAACATACAACAAGCTGTTCCTCATTTAGATTCATACTATCCATGCACAATATGCTCTTGTATCGGTACCGAACCATCTAATCATATTAGAAAATATTAGAATGTGGTGCCATCTTAAATATTTTGAATGGAAACCAA
>JBCAUI010308408.1:0-15443 GCA_038406195.1 Haplosyllis anthogorgicola | reverse complement strand
TAAATATTTACAGTAATAATGGAAATCCCTTAGGTAATGACATCATAGACTTACGCAATAGGATATGATGCACTTCCATATAGTAATAACCATCGTAATGCATCATAGACCTACGCAACAGGATATGATGCATTTCCGTGAATTATACAACAATAGGGCATTATACAGTAAAAAAGAGAACTTGATTTTTCTACTATTGTCCCCGGATTTGTCATAGTTGACGGTATATTGTTTACGGAAATTCAGTTCGACCACCGTGTTTGAGGGACAGCTCACACTAAAATTGGGTGACTTCTCCGATCACTTGCTGGCTGAAGATCTAAGCCGCGTGTGCTTGAAAATAGCGGTAGACTATATCAAGTCTAATAACTTCAACTTTAATGGAGAGAAAAGAGAATTTCACACTTCACTATTGCTTCAGTCACAAAATGCCGTCCATTTCCTGAGATGAAAAATTCACATGTAGAACGTGCAAAAAAGAAAAAAAATAAGGGGTTTCGGTTGCCACAGTCCAAAGTAAAAGTCCTCTTTCATAGATAATTTCTTTAAATTCGCCAATGTTGCACCATACACCATGCCATCTAAAGCAAGGATTCTTTTGTTTCTAAATGTGAACATGAAATGAAAATGAAAGTAATCACAAGTGACCCATATCTTCAGGTAACCTACCTTAAGTCACGACTTCGACTTTTGTTTTAATTTTAACAAAGGGAAGACATCCATACCTAGGACTTGTGAAAGTGTACACGAGCACTGTTATCATACATTGATTAGTCTATCACGCTTTGCGTTGACAGACTACTGTGAACGGAAAGGTGGTTTAGCTATTGAGTCAAAATTGGGCGTACAGGTCTATATGCAGATGGACCCCCCCCAGGTGCAGACAGGTCTATCTGCAGATGGACACCCCCCAGTGCAGACAGGTCTATCTGCAGATGGACCCCCCCCTCAAATTCAGAGGTCATTCAGTGCAAATTGTAGATCTGCCCCCTTTCTTCTTACTACTTTCTACTTTTATACCTAACAGGAAAACCATGCTTTTTTCATTTAAAATTTGCATCCACAAACATGGACTACTACATTAATGCATCAAAAATATTCTACATCATGAAGAGTTAGACTGCTTGTATATGATACCAATTATTGTCATACAGAGTAACTGTTTTACGAGGAATTACTTCAAATTTAAATCCACAAATATCAACCATCAAACTTACACATCCAAACTTTGAAGAGTAATATTGCATAAGTAGACATCATGGAAAATTAATCTGAATGTATGTTACACCACATTCTGTGAGACAAAGTGAATTATGGGATATATTTTAGGAAATGAGTTCAGAAATGGTCCAAAAGAGGGTAAAAATGCATTGTAATTGAATGGGACCTATGCACTAGTGCTTATTAGATCCTAATCTATCCTACTACCAAGTTTCAGAACTCTATGCCTACATTTTCTGGCTAAAAATCAAGAAAAACTGTCATATCTTGGAAACCGCTAATCATAGAGACCTCTAACCACCACCATTGGATTCGGCACACCCCAAAACCTATATGCAGGACTTTTAAGCCTTTTTGGGCACTTTTTCCCAGTCAAATCAACATTTTCTGTTTTTTGCCAGTCCCAATTTTACACCCAGGCACATTTTCTTAATTTTGCCAGGGAAAAAGCATCAAAATGGCTTGGAAATCCCAGGATATAGGCTTTGGGGTGTGCCGAATATTTTGGTGGTGGTTTCCAGTCTCTATGATAAGCGGTTCCCAAGATATCAAACTTTTTTGGGAAAAAGTGGTCCAAAATGGGGTAAAAATGCATCATAGTAGAATGGCACCTATGTAGCACTGCTCCTTAGGTCCTAATCTACCCCTATACCAAGTTTCAAATGTCTATGTACATATTTTACTGAAATATTACTTGCTAGTAACAGTAAACATAAAGATAAGTTTAGAATTGAAGCGAAACTGGAAGTAACACAATTTCCTGTAGGCCTAAAGAATGCAATGAATGCAATGGGGGCAGGGGTGCATACGCATAGATTGGGTTGTGCCAGCATGGTGCAAGGCTAGGCTGCCTCACCTGCCACCTGCCTCTCCTGCGTGATAGACATTTTAACATCATAACTCTCGTATGAAACGACACACTCAGTGTATTATTATCATACTATATATTTTTGTACCAGTGTCACGGGTACCAGTGTGTCAAGGGAACCAGTTTAGTTCTGAATTTCTGGTTATGGCTTATATTAAGCATGCTTGCAGAGAAAATTTAGCCATAGTTGACACGTTATAACCACAGATTGATCGGTTAGACTGATACGGTAACAACTGTAGAAAACACTGGAATCTACAAAGGCCATGCATTAACCTGTTTGTTAACACTGGAATCTACAAAGCGCACATATTGACCTGCTTCCTAGATCATTTGGTTTGTAAGGGAAGGAGATAAAGGACGTAATCATTTCATCCCAGATAAATACTTCATTATCAGCAACTATTGATACATTGAACCATGTACTCAGAGGCGACCAATTGATCATTGAATGCTGGAAATTAGAAACCTGGATACGATAATCAAATAACAAATTATTATCAAGTAACTCAAGACCTTCAAAATGGTGGAAAATATAAATGAAGATTCTTTTTATGAAGAATATTACATGAACACTACAGAAATCAAATTGAAGTGTTCTTATAGAAAGCTGCGAAGAGCATCAGAAGTCATGTATGTATACATTACATCTTTTTTCTTTCCGTTATAATTTGCTTCGTAATCTTCAAACTATTACAATATGACGTTATGATGTAGAACTAAACGGTCAAGGCCATTTCTTGCAACACCCCAGAAATCACGTACTTAATATGTAAAGTCGAAATACCTACAATGATGCACTAGGCCTAATATATATCTTCCTTGCATACTAAGCAGACATGCGTTTTAATTTATACATGAGCAGAAAGAAGAAAAAAAACCCCAAATAATCATTTGTTTATGGTGGGCAGTATCACGTTTTATGACGATTGACGTTTTAACCATTGCATGGGATGTGAGGGTTCGATCATAAAAGCATGGAACTGCTCATTGAGAAACAACAGTAGCTTAAATAGGTGCATTGTTAACGGCATATGTTTACTCGTCGGACGTCTCAACAGACACCGTTATCTCGATCGGCGTTAACCACCGAATTAATGTAATTGTTCCCGGAGTGCGGGTTTGAGAAAAGAATTGATGTGGATAAGATGTGTCAAAAGACACCCGATGGGCCCAGTGTTTTTGGTTGTGGTGTGATGATTACTAACCACCTAAAACCTCAAATTCTACAAAGTATTAATCCCAAATCCAACCCTAGTGATATTGAAGATTGAGATGAGAAACAGTCCACTCCACGCCCAAATAAATGTACCGTACGGAGTTCTGAAATCGCAGCGATTGACTTGTAAACCATTTGATAACAATTGAAATTGCCGAGAAGCTGTAAGATTTCGCAGCTGAAATGATTATTCCGGTCTATTTTAAAACCTAGAATGCTAGGAATTGATTTTCCGTAAATCTACTCTCATATCTCATACGAAAGCTTTTAAGATAATGGTTTGTATATCGTTATGCAGTCTCAACACATGGCATCTTCAGTTCGACACATTGGTAGTTTGTATGAAGCTTTCTCGCCCTTGCTCCATTGTTATCAGTCACAAGCTATAAACTTTAATTAAATGGAAAGCGAAAATGTATGTAACCTGTAAGGTTACTTAGACATCATGGCAACAAAAACTGTCTGTATATACTTTTATCACATCGTTTCGGGATAAAACTGCCCGTGACTATTGTCTCCTGTGGTTTGTGGATTGACGGAAGCTTCCGTTGTTTCTTTGCAATTCTGACAGAACAACGTAGACTATAAAACAATGTTTATTGGATTACAAGCCAACAGAGTAGATTAGGTCTCGCTTAGGTCCAAATCCGCACAGAGGTGGAGAGCAAGCCATCCAATCTCCCTTCCGTGATGATTGCTTCTCTGCAGAAGTTGTTACGAGGAAATCTCCGCTCACTGATCGTCACTCAATATGTAGAAAAAGGTTGTGAATAAAATTAAGATAATGTAACTTATGGTGGGAAAATGTGTGCAAATGTTTGGTGCTTGACATTGAGAAGGAAATTTCGATATTTGGCACATTTTGAAAGCGAATATATCAGTTTCTGGAAAAAAATGGGGAAATTACAATGTCAACGGTGTACTTTTGGCTACATTAACGTAAATTGTGTGAAGACATCTGCATCGGACATGATAACGGTGATTGTGATATCACGCTGTACGGAGACATGTGAATAAAATAAAGCGTCACGTACCATTTCTGTGAAAATCCAATCAAGAGTTCATTCTTCAGCAGCTGCACCTTTTTGTAGAAACGCCTGGTAAGTCAGTTCATTGCTAACTGACATGAATCTGTTGACATAAAAGGCGTCATTGCTCATAAAAGGCCGCCGTAATGTTGAGAAATGGAGGTAAAATGACGGATTTCTGTATATTTAGTGATATAAACGTCACACATTAGTTTTGTGCTAATACATCAGCTTCAGTCTCAGAGAGAGACATGAGACGTCCTTTGTAATAGAACTACTGGGAATCAATTAGACATGTAATGTTGCTGAAGAACTAAATTTGTGTAAATCGTGTAATATATTTGCTTAAGTAAGATCTTAATAGAAAGTTACTGTTCTCGTATTGTTAAGATCCACATGTTATAGAACAGAAAATGAATAGTTTTCTCTGTTAAATAAATTTTTATTGTCTGACTGATAGATATCCTATCGGGAGGACATTGTAAACGGAACGAAAAGAAGATCCCAAGTTGGCTACAATACGTTGTAGCAGTCGCAAATTGACCCCTGGACGAACTAAGATACACATAACCAGGCCATGGCCCAGTGAGGATCCAATCCTAACTGAGCTCAACTTTAAGTTGTGGAGAATGATAAGGCATTAAATGACATGGTTGAATGCACATGCCATTTAAATGCCTTATCATTCTCAAAAACTTAAAGTTTAAACTTCATCAAAGGGATCTTAAATGAGACCAGGGGTCTTAATTGAGCCTAGGCTCAGTTAGGATCAGAGCTTAACTGAGCCCGAGCTGAGTTAAGAGGATCCTTACTGGGCCATGGCTGGTTATGAGCATCTTAAATGAGCCGGATCGTAACCCAGACCAGTACAACGTGTCTTGTATCAGCTGCTTGTTCTTTCAAATACTAGCTTCAAGTACAACCTGCAATACCTACATACAATGTCCAATTATGGACCTCGTTTGACTGGAGAGTATCTTCCAATTAGGGTAAAGGATATGTGTTCTACGAAGAAAAGTGTTCTTCTTCAACAGATACAACTAATTCCCCTGTCCACAGAAGGCGGTCCTGATAATAGACCATGCTAAACCAAAGGTAGAGGGAAGAAATAAGCTTCATTTAAGGTCTTTCTTGACTTGTCCTTGAGAACAAAGCGAATTTAGCGAACATTCGGACATCTTCTTTCATCTGGGAAGTAATCAGCTGCGACATGTTCGCTTTCGCAGTCAAAGCTCTGTCAGCACTGTCGTCGTTTCGTTGTGTATCTCGAATAATGCCTCGTAACAAAGCTTAACGAGTAAATAAACTTTGAACAACATTCGCGCCTTGAAAAGGAAGAAGGAAAAAAGCAACTGACAAGTAGCATTTGCTAAGGCGGCAATGTACACACAAAGAGTATATATTGAGCTGGATATCATTTAGAGAATCTCGGCGCTTCAGCTTCTCTGAAATGTTTCACAAAAGTGAAAGCTGGAACAAGTTTGCCGTATTCGAAAAGAAATTGCCTTTTAAAGGGCAAGACACGATTTCAAATTCCGTTTGAAGTATGAAGTATCATTAACCATGCCACATTATGAGTTAAAAGGGGGAGTCTTGTTAGTATTGCTGATATTTACGCTCCATGCCTGACATTTTATTGTAAATTTACAGAAATGAAGCCTTAAACACGGGACGAATCTTTGGTTGTAAATGTTGTTCTCAATGTGACAACACTTCAAATATCATGATTGACCTCCCATGCTTTACTTAGGTAACCACACTCTTTATTTGAACAGCCGAGTGCAGCCAGATATGATTTATTTGCTTGTTAAAATTTGGAAATATCTTATTGATTTTTGGCTCATTTGGCCAAAGAGCCTATAGAATCATGAAGTGTCCGTCGTCGTTGTCGTTGTCGTCATTGTCGTCATCTGTGCACAGTCACCCTGAGTACACTATTGATCATAGAGACTTCATATCTTATACACATGCACTTATGCCCCATCCCAAAGCCTAGCAAAAATTATGTTGCTATGACCTTTGTTCTCAAATTGGTAGCCATATTTGTATTTTTCTTTGAACCTTATTCCTGGACACACAGTTAAAGATACAGACTTTATATTTTGGAGTCATATGTGTCTACATACCCTCTTTATTTCTTGAAAAAATTATATTGATGCCACATATATTTTTAGTTTGGCAGCCATATTTATGCCTTTTTCATTGATCACATTGGAGATTTGATCACAACCCCCTGATATTGTATCCTTGTAATGTTGTGATCTAAATTATCTAAGTATTTTGGTAATGCCAAATGAGCTCAGGTCCATCTGGACCTATTTTAATGGGGTGGGGAACCATTTTGTGGCACTGTGACTTGGCATGAAAATTTACCAGAGTCTTTTGCACAAATCAAGTTTGGAAAGGCAATCGAGCGAACTGCATTAACATTTACTAGAGAATCACTGTTTTAAGTATATATCTCCGTTAACTGAAAATGAAGTGCACTGCGTTGAGCAAATAAATTAGTACAGCTTTCTCGAGAACCTTTAAACAGAGGGATTAATGCCCAGAATACAGATGAAAAGTCGGCAAGAGAGCAAATGAAATGCACTTGGAAGTCTTGGGTCTCTTGCCCAGAGCTTCTCTTTGTCTAAGTTGAGTGATAATGGATGAAAGTCATGACTGTAGGAATATAGCGAAAGTACTTATCTATGGTACAAACCATTTGTGGAAAGCTTGTCTTGTAAGCTGCAACATACGGGAAATATTGTATTACAAATCACCTATTATTACTCACCATTTACAAGCCAGCAAAGCTAACCTTGAGGTGCCAAACATGTCAATTTAATTTAATGAAGTGTACATCCATTCTATTCCCAGTGCATCTCATAAATAGACGTTGTCATTCCATGTACTGCTTGTTGGTGTAGGTAGTTTGTCGGACATTACTCTAAAATGGATTGCCTGCCTTTTAGCCACTAGTCTTAAATTGCTTCGTCTCCACCTAATTTGGTGGCACTACGGGACTTCAGTCGCAATCAGACGGGGATTTTATTTAAAGGCCAGGTTTGTAAGCAGCCTAAATAACTAAATAAACACTACTTCAACATCCTTTTGATTTTTGTCCTGAACTATAAAGGCAAAAACAAGATCTTATGAAGGGCAGTGTAAACGTTCGATGAAGCGAAAATTAGAGATAAAGGAAGCTCCTAAATTACCTTTTTACAAAGGCAAATTCAATAAAATCAGGTTTCGAATTATATCGGATTGCTTTTTGCTGCAAATAGTTCTTTTCTAGTTATCACCCATGCATTAATTCGAATCGGTCGGTTGGCGCATGTAAATCTGTAAAAATGAGGTCCCCAATTCCACGGTAAACCATTTCTGGCAAATATATTTCAACTACATAAATAGAGAGGATCATTTGACCTTCAATTTCATGTCCTTATTTGCACGATTTTTTCGGGCGCCTGGTGAAAAATTCTTATCAGAGTAATTTTCCACGGTAAATGAAGCATGTTTGTGATTTCTTTGGAAGGGTCGGCTCTGGAATATTGGATGTGATCGTCTGGCGATTTTCTCCTGAAACTATTGATTTTTAGTGACACCAGATTTTTCTTCCAACGCTAGAGGAGGCAATATTTCTCAATGCTTTGGACACCTTATACAGCTTGAGCTCTGCTGATCAATGTTATGTGAAGGCCCTGTTGAAACAGGCGACAAAAGGCCTGATTGGAATAATTTATAACCCCGTCTCGAATCAGAAATCGATCTTGAACTTAGGATAATAGTACGTCGCGAGTGCTCCTATGTAAATTACAGTATAACAGATGATCTTATTATTCTTTACCATTTACAAAACCACGGCCAGCTTTTCTATTTAAATAAGCTTTTGTTTCTGAAAGAAGAAAAACAGTTTTTTACGACCACGACCACATAACAGGGTGGTATTAAATGACAGGTTTTACTATACGTATTTTTTCAAACGTTTGAAATTGTAGGTTGTGCAAAAATTACTCCAAAAGGAATGTTTACATGAAATCGTAAAAATTTGACTCTTTGTTTAGCTTGTACATGGAAGGTTTAGATCTACAGTTCACTTGGGTCTCTTCATTGCCATACTCAATTACGAGATTACTATTCCGTTTGTTTGAGTTTCCTACAGGACGGAATCTTTCCATTAGACGGATATTTACGCGAACACGCTTTTGGGATTGTATCGATCATGTTGAGTAAACACTCAGGAAAAACAGCCAGTACAAATTGATAAAACAAACAACAATAGTGTAAAAAAAGAAACCAGGAAATTGATCAATGATTGAACACTTGTGTAATTTTCCGGTGTGAATGATTTGTGTCGCACTCAGACGTGACAATGAAAATACATTATTTTAACGGCATGGGATGCTAGTGTTTTTTATCGATGATCTTGGTAGCTGTGACATTATGTTCGCATTATCCTGCCATCTTGTGTTAAACATTAACATGGTGTATTCTGAATTCACGTAACGGAAGATGACACCACTGTAAATTATATAAAACCAAATTAGCATTGCTTTTTTCGTTTTGTTTTGTTTGGGTTTTTTTTGTATGTTTGTGGGGTTTTTTTATGTCGATCATGATTTACTTCATTTACTTCATTAATTCTCGGATCTCACCGTTTTAAACGCACCATGCATTACACTGTCGGTTGACTTGTTTGGCGATAGGTCTTTTCCAGATTAATTTGCAAACTCAGATGAAAAGTTCCATAGAAATTGTAGAAAGATTGTTCTATGATGGAATATCTGATAATTACCGCATTTCCAGGGAGACAACTGCTTTGTAGTCTGGAGAGCAGTGTGTGGAAGCAGCACAGAATGTAAAATACTGTAATCCATCAACTTCGATTTACACAACTGACAGACTCAAGACGGTTGAGAGATGCTAATGATTTTTGGCTCATTTGGCCAAAGAGCCTACAGAATCATGAATTGTCCGTCGTCCGTTGTATAAAATTATGTTGCTGTGATCATTATTCTCAAATTGACAGCCAAATTTGGGGTTTTTTTTCTTTGAACCTTTCTCCTGGTGAAGCAATTAATGATACAAGCTTCATATTTGGCAGCTTTATGCATCTATATATCCTCTTTATTTTCTGTAAAAATTATATTGATGCCACCTATATTTGCAGTTTGGCAGCCATATTTATGTTTTTTCATGGGTCACTTACTTGGGATTTGATCTTAAATACATTATTTGTGTCCATGTGATATTGTTACCAATATTGTCTAAGTTTTATGATAATGCCAAATGAGCTCAGGTCCATCTGGACCTATTTTTTATTATATGAAGTTATAATAGTAGACAGCAAAACAAAACTGGATATTAACACCAATCAAATATGGAAGTTTGATATTTTTAATTATGGCACCAGAAAAAAAAGTCTTTGCGCGAAGTACCATTATTACAGGAAATACGGAATATGAAATGGAATTCAGGAAGGTAGATGCAATAAGCCTAGCCATTTGTAAAATAAGCATCAAAAGGAACATAAATGCAAAGTGGTAAATAACAAAAACATGAATCCCTTTATTTTGTCACATTTGAAATGATAGGAATCGGAAGGTTCTATTACGATGTGAAAGCAAAATGAAGTTGGATACAATGTTCAACGGAGCACAGATAGGGAAGGGCAAAACTTTTTGCCGATATGAAAGGTTTATGAGACTCGTGTTTTAAGCTTTGATTCCTTCCATTAGGCGCGACGTCTTTCATTTGTTGGATTACGTGCCCCGCCCAGAAAAATAAAATGTTTTTACAAAGTTAATCAGAATAATCAGAGACAAAAATTCGTTTAGTTCGAAAAAGAAAAATAATGAACAGAAATGAAAATTCGTCTCTGTAAATGTCACCTAATTGAATAATGAGAAAAAAACATTAAATATTAGTTTTGTAAATTTAAATGACAAATGTAGGAAGTACAAAGCAATGTAAATCTTTGTCCTTACTTGTTTTCCGATCATAGAAATTCTATCCGAGTACTGATAAAACGCAGTCAAACAAATAAAATAGTCTGGCCTTAATGTAGCTTTGATCCCGACCATTAGACTTCGGTTTGGAGGGGTTTGCCGTATTAGGCATTAGGTGATGTATTTGTGTTTTTATTGCGGAACTCCTCCCACCTTAGATATGGTTGCCATGGCGACTGTTTTAGACAATTTGGTAGAAATGACCGGGAGTAAATCTGGAGGAATTGCTGCGTCTCATGAACACTCATTAGAACGCCGCAATAAAGAAACGGCTTGTTTTTTGTGTAAATGTCTACTTTCAGAGAAGTTATCATTAGGATAGACTTCTTTATTTCTTGGATTACGTTTTTCTTTGTTGGATTATATTTTTTATCTGTTAGTGTTGTATTGCTGAATAGAACTTGTACAACTTTTCTTTGACTTGTCGAAAGCTCTGGGAAAATTAGATGTATTCTTGAATTCAAAAATGCCCATGGTCTCAATAAGATGAAATTAACACACTATTTAGACCGTAGTCTTAAAAATTTAATTCCAAAGTTGGAGACAGCTTGACATCAATGACCACAAAATTTTTTAACTTGATGCATATTTTTACCACAAATATTCTTTTTTATCTGCATTATCTTTGGATTCATACAGTTAATTTATTTAATTGTGGCAGATAATAGTGATCCAGCTGTAGGAAAAAGCTCTTAACATAAAATTAACAATCCTGTTATTCTACATTTATAAGACCATCCCTACACTTACAAGACTATGATCTTTTATTACATGCAAATTGTTGTTGACCAAAAAGCGTATTTCACACTTATAAGACCAGGTCTAAAGAACGTGGAAATCCGGTAAGGATGACATTCTGTCTACCCGGACATATTGCAATTTCTACAGCGCTCGCAATGCAATCAACGAAGATCTGAGACATACTAATTACATGTTGTACATAACGTTAATTTTAACAGTATATTAAAAGAACATCGTGTAATTTAAATTCCCTTTATCTTGTAACTTGAGTTACACCAATAATAACAAAGATTAATAGAACCGTGGAGGAAAACCGAGAAAGCATTTGTGGTTGTGGAATGTTAAAGCATGGGAGATGCATACAAAATCACAAAAATAAAGTCTGAATTCTCTTTTGAAGATTTGAAGCACTTAAACGGCACGGATTCTTACAGCAGTTATTCCAAGTGCATAACAGCATGTTGTGCACCCGCGAAAAATATCGTGGAATTTTAATGCGGTGCAACAACTTCTATCTGGTTTGAAAATGCTTTGCTGCTGCATGGCAGTGCTGCATGCAGTCTTTGTTTGCATCAATCCTTTGCATGTTGTTAATATGCGAGTTTTCAACACAGACGTTTCCCAGGCAATCACTGTGGTTTGTGATAACACAAGTCATTTATTTTTGACCCAGATAAGTGACCTTTGACTTGACCTCTTTTCCCTTACAATGAAACCTCATTTCCTGGTTGCACGAGAATCGATCTTGCCTTGTTTTAAATCATTGTTTAACGGCAAAATGTGACGTCTTTGTTATGCATTTATGAATTAGAGCTTTTTGACTCCTTTGGCATAATTGCCAGAGAGCCTACAGAAACATGAATTGTCCATCGTCCGTCGTCGTCGTTGTTGTTGTCGTTGTCCGGCGTCATCTGTGCACAGCTACCCTGAGCACGCTATAGAGATCATAGAGATTTCATATCTTGCGCACATATGCACCTATGTCCTATCTCAAAGCCTAGCAAAAGTTATGTCGATATGATCTTTATTCTCAAATAGGTACATCTGGACCTATTTTTAACCATAGGGATTGCGTTGTACTGAAAGGATTTTCAAAAACGGTGATTAGAAAAAATAAACAAAAAATTATCCTAATCGATGCAATGGCAATCTGCCAGAAATAGCGATAAAATTTAGTTATTTCCAATGGACCTGTGACAAAACGCACCGACACGAGGCTGCAATATTTGTCGTGCGTGACATACATCACCTGTTTTATGGGGGTTTTTTTAAATCCCAATTTCATGTGCGGCAAGAAATGTAATCCAAACAATAAAATTTAGAAAAAAGCCTTACGGAATGGAACTCTCAGTGGACCTACAATTTTATTTTCCGATCACGACCGAGGAATTCAGTTTATTTACTGTTTAAAATTTCCATTGCAATTCTATTGATGTGAGCTTAAACGAAATTAAAAAGTTGTATTGAAGTTTCGCCTGCAGATAGAAACGGGAAGACGTGCGAAGTGTGTAAGGAATTCTTGACTTGGTTCAGTTTCTTTGTGTGGTTCTGTAAATTAACTGGATCATTCGTACGAAAAAGTATCTTGTAACAGTGAATTGGAAAAGTAAAAAATATGTCTTATAAGATCAGAGGCAAAATATGCGATTCCATCGCTTACAATCAGCGATCGCAAGCGATTTACGGTAAAAGATTTGCTGATAAAACATGAATACTCATCACACAAAGGTAATGAACTGTTACATCTTGAGTAATTCATATTAAATTGACCTTTCGATGCACGTCAAAACGTGACAGTACTCAAATAAGCTAAACGTCATCGCATGCGATTGACATTATTTACGATTAGATCGCATCGTGTGTCACGGCCTAAATTGGGCAAAAGTTCCAGACGTCACAGTTAAGTATCCACTGAAGAATTGAATTGAACCTGGTATTTGCCTTCACTAATGTATCTTGTTGTGGAATATGCAAATAACGCAAAGAAACGGTAACACAAACAAGAAGCGAGCGGTCCGGCTCGACTCACGACTGTTTCCTCCCGTGCGGCCTTGTTGTATCGATTTGTTGCGACCTGTTTGATCAAATACATGATACCAGGAGCACCAAGGGGAGACCTGGGGAAAACAGACAAACAGAGGGGGAGGAATAGAGAGAATGTATGAGAGTCTGAGGACAGGAAGTGAAGCAGAGACCACACACTGCTTAAGGCACTGGTAAGAAATTGCGAGATAAACCAGAAAGGCGCACAACTTAGTTGAATTTGCAGGTCATCCCGCCTAGTTCGAACACGGATAACTCGAATTTCGTGTCAGTCAAACCGTTTCCAAATGTTCCAGATAATTGCTGCAAAATGAACGTTTTACTTGAGCTCCTGCCAAGCTCTCCACTCGAACCTTTTGGAGCTTGCCTCAAGGGTTCGAGCTATGCGGAAAGACTTGTAACTTTAAAAGTCTCCTTTGCATAGGAGCCCTCTTTTGAAACTGCTATGAAATGACCAGCTGATTCCAGACCTCATGTCAGTTTAACAAAGATGGAAAAAGTCTCCTCGTCTGTCTTTTTTTTAACTTTGTACACCGCTTGTTTACTGTAACTTGAATTGAATTCAATGTAATGGATCAAAATACAGTGAAAAGAAATGAAAAGTCTCGGACAGAGAGACAGTCTTGCACAAGGAGAGAGATATACAGTGTATTGATTGGTGGCTGTTTGATTGGGAGAGATTGCACCGCCAGACCAGGGCCTGTGATGGAAAACACTTCCCTCCATACACCAACCCGATAAAGTGCCGCGGTAATCATAGAAACACGACAAATTGTTGCGCGTTATCACTGCGAGGGGAAGTGCGCTTGAATTTATCCGTTTTCTGGGGGGTTTTTTGTTGCCATATCAAGTGTTATTGCTGCCTTAAGAGGCAGTTAAGTGTTGTGCTTGAGATTTTTTTTGGAAATCCTTTTGTGAGAAGGTGAGAATTTAAGGTTAAGGGCAAGCGAACAAGTGACTTGCTTGTTTCCACCGGTGGAACTCAAAACTAGGGGTTACACGAATACCTCGGGTACCCGTCAGGTCGGGTTTTACAAGCTGTATCAGAGGTTATAAATTGCTATTCGTGACCCGAGGGTACACAGATATCAACTAAAAGTAGCAACTTCATCTCCTTACATTACATTTTAAAATTATTATTAAAATTTAACATGTTACATTGTAATAAGCATGTTACCCTATGTAAACATCTCTCATTTTATTTATAACTTTCAATATGTTTCAATGCATATATTGGTAAATACACTGAACGAAAATGTGTTTCGAGTGTTTATGAATGGCTGAAAGATAAAAGTGTAATGTAATCGTAAATGTTCACAGCAAGATGTATGGCAGTTTGGACCCTCGAGTATGGGTTCTTGGGTCGGATAAGGTCTCTGGGGTCACGGAGGTAGCAAATTTGGACCTATTCAAAACGTTAAACCAAAATGTTGGGCCTTGCTTATTTTATTGCCCATTGGTAACGTTTAACGTAAATTGACAATTTGACTCTCAAATTGACGCACACCCTCTTTTTCACTTTTTTGAAAGTTTTTTACGGAACTTTTCACCATCGTAATTTGTTAAGTATGGATCATGATCATTCTGACAAAATATGAAAGATAACATGTCTTAGGATACAAGGATTTGATTTCCATTGTCTTTCGCGTCTAATCGGCAATTGGTGGTATTTTGGTGAATTTGGTTTGTAAACTTTCATGGATGTTGTAGCTTTTCTTTGATTAATGATGGAAAAGTTACGTGGACTTCGACATTTAATTTTTGTATTGCTTTGTGCAGTTGACGAACAATATAGTGTTCAACCGTCACTTGATAGGCTTTTGTAAACAAATACCTGTTGATAAAATATTTCCAAGTCTATTTTCCGACCACATTAGGAAGGCACTTGTAGAAGTGTGTCAACGAGCACTTAGCTTTCCACTTTGAAAAGCGAATACAATTTCCTTGTAGGAAGAAGCGAGGGAATAGCTTCACAACTGCACAGTGTATGAGGGATCACTTCTCACTGTGCGGTTTACATGAGCAGGGCGCTTAGTGTGTACGCCACAAGTAGAAACCAATATGGGGTTTTGTTGGCTCATTTAGCATAATTGCCAAAGAGCCTGTAGAATCATGAATTGTCCGTCGTCGTCGTTGTCGTTGTTGGCGTTGGCGTTGTCTGTGCACACTCACCCGGAACACACCACTGATCACAGAGACTTCATATCATACACACATATGCACCTATGCCCCATCTCAAAGCCTAGCAAAAAGTATGTTGCTGTGACCATTATTCTCAAATTGGCAGCCATATTTGTTTTTTTCTTTGAACCTTTCTCCTGTAGATGCAG
>JBCAUI010308298.1:0-15445 GCA_038406195.1 Haplosyllis anthogorgicola | reverse complement strand
CTGGGGAAAATGCATTTCTGGCCATTTCAGACAATTCTAGGAAAAAGTCGGGGGAGGCATGAGTGTCAGTGCTCCATAACAGGACACCTCGTTAACAATTTTACTGGGTGTCAAAAGTAAGGAATTGATTTCACTACAAATAAGGTTTAACAAATCGCTGGCAATTTTAATATTGGCCATAGAACTAACATGTGCGATATTGTTATCATTATTAATCGGTTAATTTGGCAAATAATCAGATCAGAGAGTAAGTATCTGATATTGTACTATGAACGTTATTGCTCCATTATATTTCTACATGACTGATGAAACAGCATATTTAACTGTATCTTTTTGTGATTTATTGTAATAGTTTTCTAATACACTTTGAAGTATCTATTTGCTCTTTCAATACCAGCATAATGACCTATCATAACTCATTAAACGCGAGAGGGATGCCAAAAGTCAGCCTAGGGTGACCGGGGGGGTGCTTTATCCCCTCTATGCCCCCCAAATAGGGTCGTGATAACCCCCAATAGCTTAAAATAATTCTGAATGGTTCGAATAGGCCATCACAGTCTCATCAAAGTCAACGTGGATGAGACCTATCACTCAAAATAACAATAATCAACACAATGGCGTGACAATAAATTCATCACACTATTCCACAATGCAGTTGAGAATCAAAGAAGCATCCATAATTGGCTCTTACCATAATAAGTTTACTGACAGGTGCGCTCACGAGCCCGAGACCTTTGAAGTTTCCATAAAAAGCCATGTATCACTGTCCGTGAAGCGTGAATGGTATTCATAACCACTCAGGGGGAGGAAATATCAGTGAAATTATTATATTTTCACAGCATGATCAGCTTTGATAGCTGCAGGGGGTAGACTATAGTTACAAGGGTCCAATATGACTTCATAAGGGGCACCTTTCTTCGCGACATTGTGGGTGGGGTCCTCCAATCTGAAAATAGGGTAATTTCTCTTGACTTTCACTGCTACTTCTTTTGACTTCAGAAGACATCCTGCACCTGTCACCCACAACTGGCCATCTGTAACATTTGTCCCTCACAAACTTGTCTTTAAATGGTCAAGTCCCACATGGAAATGAGTGAAATTGCACACTGAACAGTACCTCTGGGGAAACCATCTATTTCATCCTGCTATAAATTATATGTCTAACATCTCATATTTTCCAGTAGCTCCTAAATTTTTATAAGTTTGCGAACACCTCAGAACAAAAGAATTACATGCTGCGTTGTTGATGCAAACAGGAAAAAATAAAGCGCAAACATAGTACCACATCAACCGCGACTGACGGAACTAAAAGTGCGTGAAGGCAGACTCGCTTATCAAGTGATAACTGAAAAGAAGATTATTTAACTGACATTCCTTTTACTTTTACAATGTAGAACAATTTGATTATTGTACAAAGTTCGCAAATTACGCCAGCTTTGGATTTAAGTTGACACCGAGTCCATCAGAATCACATTTTCCGAATATTGCATAACTTTACGAAGCTGTAGCCCATAGTTATGTTACACCGATCTGTCACTTTAACAGTAATGTGACAGAGCCTTGTGTCCGAACAGTTGGATTAACCAGCCTAAATCCGCTTGCAGGAAACTGGCAGAAGTTGACAACTTCCCAGTTGAACAATGGTCCCAATCCGATGTTGATCCCATTGCCTGATGAGCCACTTCCGAAGGCTCTCTAGGGGATGTTCACTTGATGCACGTGCTCTAGACTTCTAGTCTCGATGAATTTTCGCTTCAGTGAGGGAAGGGAACAATAAAACAGACACACAACAACACTTTAGCATGCTACTTCTCCAAATTGAGAGGTAAAATTGACTTGAAATTTAATTAAGTCGGACACACCTGTTCAGGTTTTTGAAGCACATGTATAAGGGTGAAGGCTGGAAATACCGTAAGAAGTCTCAACATTTCATGTTTAATGCATGTGAATGGTTTGACGACTAAATTTTCCAATCCAACTGACGGAAATGAAAAAAATGCAGAAAAAAATGCAATGAAGTACCAGGTTTGTACGATGTGTAACTGGAGGTTTAAAGGTTCATAAAATTTCTTTCCGACAATTTTGGAAGAGCTTTATTTCAGCTGTCTTAAATAGGAGAAGTCAAGGCAAAACAGTAAGGTGAATGCCACCATCTCACAGATGGAAAGCAAGAGTTCACGACTGTGGTCCTGCTGACTTTCAACAATAAATTTGATCATAACTTCCCATAAGCTGATCAGTTGTGGCACTAAATGACATGGGTGAAACTCGGAGGAAGTTGTCACATTCTATTAAACTGGATCTGTCAACTTTTCATTTCCCTAGCGTTAGATAACATTACCATCCAACTGCAGCCCGAAACATGGCCTATCGCAGTGGTCACTTCCATACATATTCAGTTAGACTTATTTGGAATTTCCGCCATGTCGAGCAGGGTAATGTCAGAACATGGAGCCCCGCTGGCATGACCATATCCCGTTATGGCTAGTTATACCAACGGTACGACTAATACACGTGGCCACCATCCGGGAGAGCGTGGACAGGGGCGGTCAAGTGTCTAATGTGGCTAATGCTCAGTCCAAAACATAGTGAGGGCATCCTATTGTGGCACTAATGTATGTCATTGTTGGGGCATTGTGCCCTAGACCCATGAAGCACTTAATTAGTTGTATGCCTGTAGCCATCTTTCCGCAAGTCTGCTGTGCTGTACCTCTGCAGCTACCCGGAGGGAATACCTTGTTCGCCCCCATCTCATCCCACTGGGTCCATGCAAATGTAACACTACCCTTCAATATCACCAATTCAATGTTACTATTTAATTCAATCAAATCATTTCAAGTTTACTAAAGTGGACATAAAATTACAGGTGTTTAGGTAATTCACGGGACAGTCAGAGATGTCAGGGGGATAATGTAGGCTAAAATTTCAGAAATCTGAAACCAAAATTACAGGCCATCACAATGAACTCCACTTCAAAATTCGAAATCGTGTATCACATTTCTTCAATGACCGTTCTTTATAAAACGAATAAAATTGAAAGTGACATGAAATAGTCTTTTCTATTGCACTGTAATATTGCAATTTACATCACAAGGTTTGATTTTTATAACACGAAACGATCCCATTTTAACGCTGTGCAGTTTGCTCTGTGCTAACGCAACTCTAAACTCTAAATGCGTTTCTTAAAGCCCACGTAACAATAAGAGTAGAGTGAGAAAAATTATTTGAAAAGAATTAACCCTAAAGTTATTACCAATAATTGTGAGACCCAAAATGTTGACTTTTCTCACACATCCTTGACAGGGAGATATTTATTTAAAAGCATCAACCCACTCAACCAAATTAGAAAATTGAAAGATAATATTTTGAATTTCATCATGATATGAAAACAGAGTTGGATTGGCTCTTTGATCTTGCTTGTTCTCGCGTGACTAGGTGTGATCGGTCCAGTTTGTAGATCTCGTGGATACGAGACAATGCACGAAGATTGAAGATATGAAATGAAGTCATGCTTAATAACTTAATGCAGTGACAGACGCCGCTTACTAATTGGTGCTTCATTTAAGGCATTACTGTGTAATTCAACCATTCCAGTTGATTGAATAGGGTGTTGAATCAACAAAGGAAATGACAATCACCCTCGGCACTTCTGCGAAGGTCTTGGGCTTTTACCAGAGTCCAGCCTCTTGGTCCATCTCCGCTTAAGCTTTTAAAGACCAGCGGCACCGGGCAATAAATTAGCTCAAATTCTGTAAGCCACAAAATTGGCCTGTTAAGCTCATTATGGGATGTTGCGGAACCTGCTAAATGGTCGTATGACACAGGTATTACGCAATACAGTATGCAATGCCTTATTTTACCAAGTTATCTTTTGAAAATATAGCTCACTGCAAGACATTTATCATGCTGTTTTGACGAAACCAAACCAAGCGATATCGCTCCAAATTCTACATGCATTGTAGATAGGTTGAACAGGATTGTTAAAAATTAATCATGAATGAATTCTTTCCCTTTGGTGATATATTTGGTGTATTAAAACAATCACGTAATCGAAATAGTATGATGAGTTATTGTTTCGATTTTAATCAAAAACAAAATATCCCTGTAATATTGATTTTATTAATAAGATTTTGAACTTTCATCCATAATTTATGCGACTAGCTCATGTTTTTCCTGTGGGAAAATACGGATTTGATTAGAAGGTAGAGAGCTTCGTAACTTCATTGTCATTGATCAAGCGTTTTGAAGTTGACACACCCATCTCAAAAAGGGGAATTCATCAAGTTTGCGTATTGTCTTCTATTTGGGAATATTCTTTGAATAAACTTTTGTCTTATTCTTTTTCCAAATGGCCAGAGAATGTGTTCAAATTGCCATGAAATTACGAGACAATGGGATAGCATCTCTTAAGTCCATAACTTTATGAAGTATTACTATTTAATCGCGTCAATGTCAATTCTACTAAATCAGAACTGTCACTTCAAAGCTTTCTCACCGGCCATGTTACACACGATTATGGTCACAATGGGTCTCAACTGCACACAGTGAATGATATTAACAGATTACGCTGAAAGACAGTAAATTGCTCCAATCCTTTAATTGGTAGCTGACCCTGACAACAGGGCCATGTCCATCTCTGTCACAATCTAATCCAGTTTTGAAAAGCATAAAGGTTTAATGCTTTAATGTACCCTTCTCTGGTGTTACTTTTGCTAACCCACGAAACACTTTTTTGTGTCCAGAACATAATGGTAAATTTACACAGTGAATCGATTTAGTCTCGGTCCATCACCATTCTCTTAAGACAATCTTGAAAGACACTTTAAGAATTTTCAAGCGACAGTGGTTTTTTCTAACGAGGTTTTCACGAAAAGCGTTAGAATAGTTGGGCATCAACGCAACTGCGATGCTTAGATATTTTTAGGGAAGCATGTTCACCTTTAACTAATATTTGATTTTTTTTGGTGAACACTTGGCTTTTTGTTTATGTTTTTTGTTTTGCTCACAATATATTCCTACAGAACAGGCAAGTGCTCGTTCTGACTGACTGGACTGTGGTGATTAATGGCCATTGATAATGATGTCGGTAACCTTCCCCTTATTGGCCCAGCTGCTTCTTCATTATTCATCAGTCAGTCATGTGACCTCATGCCCAAATAAGCATATAAAATTGCAGATGCTTCTGGTCCATTCAGTGGAACATTGGAGGCTGGTGATGCAGGAGGTCGTTAAAAACTAGTAGTAACATCAAAACTTGAGGAACTTTATTATTATTCTGAAACATCAAAACTTACGGAAACTTTTTACAGAAGGTATGTTCTCAACATTAACACGACTCAATACTTAATTGTAGGTTATTTTAGGCCACTGCAGGTTCCATTTGGGAAGTTACAACTTTTTTTGTCGACATGCAATAAATGTACATGTGGAAATCATAACAATTTGTCATTTTATTTCAGAAAATGCCTATAAAACAAGAATCATCGGATGAGTTCTCAGACTTCGCAGATGACTTCAGTGCAAATGTTGACGATTTGTCAGATCTTGAGAGCAACGATGGTGTCATGACCGCCACACCAAGCGCAACGGGAACTGTTGAGGAAACTGATAAACCACAGATTGAAGGAAGCAGAGGAAGAAAGAAAAAAGAGAAAGGTGATCCTCAAGAACCTAAAGTGCCAAAGAAGAGAGGGCCTAAAAAGAAGGCAATGACGGCAGAAAGGAAGGAAAAGCTTAAGCTGAGACGTGTCAAGGCAAATTCCAGGGAGCGAAACAGGATGCATGGATTAAATGAAGCTTTAGATGTTCTCAGAAAGTACGTTCCCTGCTACTCAAAGACTCAGAAATTATCAAAGATTGAGACACTGCGCCTGGCCAGGAATTACATTCAGGCCCTTGCAGATATTCTGAAAACTGGCATAAAACCAGACAATCTAACTTTTGCCAAAGCTCTCTCAAAGGGTATGTCACAAAATACAATGAACATGGTCGCGGGGTGTCTGCAGCTCAATCCAAGAACTTTAATGCCAGACAACCAGATGACGAAGGGGTATCAATATCAAATGTACAGACAGGGTTTTGGATATCCAGGATTATATCCTTCCAATGTGTATTCATCAGACATGTTCGGACAATCAGGTGGTAACAACAATTTCCTTATGTCGCCACAACAGCAATCTCACAACAACATGCAAAATCAAGTTTACAATCCCATGTTACAACATTGCTCAGTTGCAACAACAACTCCTGTAATGTCAACACAGTCAACAGTGACATCACCTCCCTTTCCAGGAATGATGGGGCTTTCCAGAAATTTACCAAACAACACAAGCCCTCTGCATGCTGAAAACCAAGAAGCAGCTCTACCACAGGGCACCATGACTTCCTCCAAGTTCAATTATTATCACCAACAGCAACAACATGCAGATTCCATGCAACAACAAAGTAGTTGTCTGCAACAGCAGCGAATGAATATACCTTACATAGCTCAACAACCACACGCACAAAACCAAGGACTTAATGATTCCGTACTGATACCAGATTCTAATCCAGATGGTATTCTGGATGATTTGTCAGACTTCAATTCAAGTGGTAGTGATGATGTAAATATGATGCAACATGCATCAATGTCGTCTCAAAGCATGTTTGAGTCCAACGTGTGGCAACTGAAACATGAATAGTCAAAATGAAGTATTCTTGATCTATGTTATTATTTTCTACAATGAACTATTTTTAATATTATTATTACATTATGTCTTTACGACAGATATCTTTTCAGATAATTTTTCAGGCTAGTCATCTTTTACACTAAAGCGTTAGCATTTCCATAACGAATTATTAATTCTCTGTGTGGATTCCGCATTTACAGGGATGAGGTGCAATTTATTTTTCTGTATAGTTGGTCACTTTGCAACAATCTAGTCATTCTAAGTGCTTGTAAATCACAGCAATGTGCCTAACAACAGTTTTATGGTATTTCACCTGTGTATTTTTATATGATTTACCAAGTATATTCTAGTCAAAGATATCACCGATCACTTGATATGGATGATTAAAATCCTTACAAAAATATATAGACTATTTACTGTGATTCAATGTAAGCACCATGTTTTACCACTGTTCATGTGAATAATCCCTATTTCTGATGCCTTACGAATAGTTAACCCTTGTATAATGTCAGTAACTTGCCAAAAAGTGCCACTAATTTACACACAATCTACTATATTTTTTTGCAATCATATTTTGTAAATGAAAATTTAATATATCATCCTGTTGGTAAAAGTGAGTAGCAAAACCTCGACAAAGCCGCATGTGCTACTTATATAATCCATTTGCGCGATTCAATTGTGGAGATATTTTTATACGTTTCGTATTGTACATAAATATTGTAAAAATAAAATGTGTTAATCCTTATAAAATTACTCTTTTTTTTCTACATAAACTTCACTCGTTACACTTAGACTAAGCTTCACAAAAAGTTTACAAGTTATGTCAAAGCGTAAACTTGAGATGTAGTAAAGACGATTGGAAAACATAATTATTTCAAGATACTAGTTGGAATTTAAATATAAATGTATTAACACAAAAAATAATGTTCGCTTCTAAAATATTTTTAGAGAGTAAACCATAAACAGTCACGTTCAGCTGAGATTTTGAGGAACATTTGGTATGTGTTCAAGATCAAAGACTGTGGTGATCCATTGGGGTTTTTATGGTGAATCTGATGAATTATTTTGCATTTTAACAATTAACAATAGAGAATGTCAACAATGGGCTGGGAGCACATCTGTCACTATTTGAGTGAGACTTGTCCCTCCATGATGTTCAGTGAGGCTACACTGCAGCGCAAAACTTTACATCCAACTGATCACCGAATTTCACATCTATTTTTTATTTCTAGAACAAGTACAAATGCATTGAGTGCACATTTAATCCAGAAGAGAATATCTCTTCAAGTGTTTTTCTACAACTTTAAATTTTAATACAACTTTAAATTTTAATACTTTAGTTTAATTGTCTTTGAGTCACTTCATCCAACAATTTTAGTAAAATTCTTATTTTTAGCAGGATCCCAGAATCGGTATTTTGGGCGAAAGCCTGGGGTTTCTTAACTGAGACCTCATACTTTTCACAACAGACTGCGAAATCCATTCGTTTTCTACCTTCTTGAGCGTAAGTCTTTGAATGGACTTACAAATTCCAAATTTTTTCTCAGTGTCTCAAATTATTACGGAATACGCTATCAAATGTCTTCTTTTAATTGTTATCTTTCATAGAAATTTTCGATGATATTGACGAGTTAAATTCTTGAACAAAATCTCTCTTTCAGTCGTCAGGACTTACGGAGTAGTATTACTTGCAGACATTAATAAATGTGATATAATTCACCAATGACACACACATCAGAACAATCACTGTTGAAGTCTAAAATTTATAACTTTCGTAAAGAAATATACATAAAACTGTCATAAATGAGCGAAAATTGTCTTACCTTGCCACCATTGCGTAATTACTTTCATTTTGTTCTCAATCCTTCGGCATTGAGTCTGTCTTAACCGTTAACATTTCACCTGGTTTTCTGAAAACACAATCAAAAAATTACACAACTTGAACACTATTTTTTTCGTAACTTTGTCTAAAGGAACCAACTTACCTTCACAAAGTAAGCAAAAAGTAACGACATTGTCATCTCACAAATCTGAATCATTTAACTCGTCCACAATTAAGAGACTAATCCATTAAGGGACAAACATATTTTCATGCTTTGATGAGTGCAAATACTTCTTTGTTTACAGTTACTTTTTATGAGAGGCATGATAACATTAACTTCTTAAATTGCTTCGAAAATTTCCTATTATGTAAAGTTCAACCTAAAGTTCTTTTTCTTTATTACCTATCGAACTATTCTTTTAATTCCACGATCAAAGTAATATTCGCTATTACTTTAACAACATGTAATGATTGGATAAATCATTTATAATAATTAGCAACGTCGTTGTCTTAATATAATCTCGCGCCATGGCGCCAACTAGTGGCCGGCGGAAATGACGTCATAATGCATAGTGACGTCATACACAGCCTCCAAATTGCATAAAAGCAAGCGTGCGCGCTGCATCCCAGAAGGAATTCAGGCATTGAAGGGTAAACATCTCATGTAACTCGTGTTCTAGTTGCCTCAGGTAAATATATTTATAATTATTAGTTCAACTATAAGCAGATAAAGCACCACACACGAGTAATAATGATCATTTTAGTGGATAAAATCAGTACATGTACATGAAATAGCTGAAATCTCGTTATAAACCATAAGAAGGCAAGGCCGACAGTGTAAATATCAAGCTAATAGTCTTTGAATACCTGCAGAACGACTGTCTACAATGAACTAATACATGTATCTCTTTCCATCAGGGTTTCTAGGTTATAGTTTCCAATTTCTACTGTAATTCGTGTATCCATGATAAAGCTATACATCAGAATAAAGAACACAGGCGATCACATCAACACATCACTGATTTGTTTATACTTCTTGCTTAGTGCACCGGCTGCACCAAGTGTCCACCGTATTACACAATATAATAGAGAGAGAGGAGCAAACGTGCACCGGCACAGAACAAATCTGACATACTTCATCCCCTATTTAAAGAATTTAAAGTGGTTGATATAAATGTAGACAGAGATTGGATAGGGGAAGAAAAAAAGACTAATGAACATTATCTGTTTCTATCGTCAAGGTGTAAGGACCAATTTATACGTGATGTAATAGGAGAAATGAACAATACACTGTGTCCTTTGAATCAAAGATACAGTCTGTGATTGATGGAACTCCAGGAACACGTGTCATGATTCCTACGGCCAGAGGCATTACTGAATTTGGCTCACGTAAACTCTTGGGTCATCAATTTCTCATATTGGATCCATTATTTTCTGGAATAGAGTACTAAACATCCTTGCGGGGCCATGCGGCGTGCGTGACCTAACTGTAAAATGAGAATTTGCATGCCAGTTTTGGTCTGGAGTACAGTTTGTGTTTGATGTATTATTATATTACGTTCTACATAAGGGTGGAACAGTTCATGGCAGTTCACATGAAATGCATCATAAAAGACCTTGAGTGTACTTATGTACAACACCACATGTCCCAAGACACTACAGATTTCCCAAATATAAATTACATGTTAAGTACTAAAATGTATTTTGAATTTCGGAATATACTAGGAAAAAAACACTTTTTCTCGATTTTTAGGCGAATTTAAACTTATCAGAAATTGTCAGTACGTCATGGTGACACGTTTCTTAATCTGAAATATTGGTAATGTCGCCTGTGAAATGTGTTGTAATAAATATGAAGGAATGATGGAATGAACTTTCGTTTTCAGGACATAATATGATGTAAACATAAAATTTCTGTGTAGAAATCATACAGTTTAGTCAACGTTGTAGAAAAAAACCCAGATTTTCCATTCTCATGATATCCGGTATATTTCGGAAGCGTGAAAACGTGTGTTACCTTTCTTTGTATGCCTTCCTTCTCTCTTACCAGCTGCTTTCAAAAAAAAACCCAAACAGGCCAGCCTTTATAAAAATGGAAACATTCCTTATTTATAGTCTGTTCATTCTTATTACGACTGACATTTAGGAAGAAAATGAAGAAAAAGTAGATTGAGTAGATAGAGAAGTGGAAGAAATAAATCTACATTAGGGACAAATTGCATGCAGTGTGAACTTTTACGCTAGGCAATAGTTTAGCTTGAATTGCATAATAAATTATTGCTAAACTAAAGAAAGAAGTTTCTTTGAAATAAGGTACTAAGAAATACCTTTGCGTTTCTTCCCAATATCGCTGCCTGGAATGTTATGAGAGTTGATTTCACGTTAATCTTGCAAGTAAGAAAAGTTCCGTTTACATTTCTCACTTTACACTTTACCAAAATTATGTAAATTCTTCCCATTCATTTTCTAGGTATAGTAGTTCAAAGAAATTCTGAATAGCAGACGCCTTAATAGGCATGTCTCATCTAAAAATTAGTCGGATATTTTATCCGTTGTTTACATAACAATGTTTCAGTGAGTCTACTTTTAGGGATGACAGGTTAACCTTTGTGATAACACTACCTATTATTTATCAGTTACAAATTTTTAATACACAATTGATGATAGTCATGATGTTACCTTTGTCCATATCATGTTTCTGTTCTCTACTTGAAACTTAACCAAAAAAACAAAAGTATTTTTATCACAAGTGTCATCTCACCTGTCATCCCTAAAGTGGGCTTTAGATGAGACAAGCCGTATGATTCAAAGTCACAGAAAATTTCCATTGAGATGACGAGCTCTTGATAATTTCACTTTATTTTAAGGTTCTATATTTGTTACCTTTAGGATTGTCTTAATACAAACCTAATGAAGTACCTAATGAAGAGTTAGTGAGGCGGCTATTGAGTTTATTGATCCAGAATAACATCCATATCAATTACTGGCACACTGGATGGGTCATATGTGTCACTTTCTCCTGTAGTTATGTCTCCAAGAATCTCGATCGTTTCTTGCTGAAGAATGGTGGTATTAATTCCCAAGGTAGTACAAATGCATAGGTGTCCAGACGACGTAGTCATTCTAGTGAAATAGAAAAAAATGTAGATTGTACTGGAAGAAACTAACAACCACCTACGAATATATAAAAAGGACGGCAGGCATATATCAGAATGTTATCATGTACACGTATGTCTTTTACTTGGATTTAAATGATGGAAATGAGCTACTGAGGATATTTTAGGAGTTTGTGGTAAGAGACACACTTGTCTAACAGACGTAAGGCAATTTAATCATTCAAAACAATATACATGTCAGATACCAGTATACTTTTTGGCTACAGTATGTAGCTCATGCTATCCTAAGGGTCATCAATTTCTCATAACGGGTCCATTACCTTGAGAAGGAGAGTGCTAAACATCCTTTGGGGATTTTACAGAAGCGTGATCTACATGTTGTATAAGTCTAAGTCTCCATGATATCCAGACTAATCAATAGCAAGAACTACGATAGACAAAGTTAAAAAGAGAGCTAAGAGCACGAAATCGCCCCACCAGTGTCTTACGATTCAGGTACAAAGAGTAGCAGCCTTGATTGATTGTCAATAGATAATGTTTCACTGAATTCATCATTAATTTCACGAAGGTTTATGTCACAGTTCCGGATTCCCTCACATTATATACATTTCATTTATACTTCACACGCACATTCAATTTGGAATGATTCAATTTTACCACGTAAAGAAAGAAAGCCATTTATAGTTGTGGGAAGTCTTTCGTGATGGTGAAGCTAAACAACTTTATTTCTTAGCCCGTGGAGAAATGTATCCGTAGATATAAAGTAAAATCTATTGCGACAGGAAGACTTGATCTTTTCCCGCACATTGTACATAGCAATACCATGTGAATAATGACAAGTGACATGCGTAACAACGTCGATGCATCTATTGCATAAAATGCACTCATGAAACAACCTGAATTCGGATTACTATTTTAGTGTGTTATTTCATATATTTCGCTTAAAGACTATAGTGAAGACGGCACCCATGAGCTAAGAGGTTTCCATCAGTAGAACTGTCGAGGTATCGATATTTATATTGGGGTTTTTTTTCATACAAAACATAGGCGTACGTGTACAAAAGGACCCGTCACACACGAAAGTCTCATGTTTTACAATTTTGCACACATATAACAGTGAGTACTTTTGTGGACTTTTTACACATTTACTTACTTTTTCCGAACAGATTTAATCTAGATAAAAGAGAGAATCAAAAAACGAATGTTTAGAGCCATTAAAAGCCATCGTGGGATCCCTTCCGATTTTCGACTATTGCGCACTTGACACTTCGGTTACATGCTTTGATCACGAAACTAATAATTAATATCAGTTACATCATAAAATCCACACGGATAACATTGTGCAAGAAACAAACGTAAGAGGAAATGTAGTCATAAAGATTGGGTTTCCTCCCACTGTAGTAAGAAGCCTCCCAAGAGATATCTGTATAAACAGAATTGTAATGGTGGGTCTGGCCTCTGCAAATTACATTTATATCATCCATCTCCACGGAAGCAATAAACCTCCTACACAAAACCACATTTTTTACTGACGACAGAAGACGGAATTACGTCTATCGTGATATTTATCGCAGTTCGGGATTTGTATTAAATATTTTCACGCTGCGTGAGCCCTGTAGTGTAGCGGTTAGCACGAAGTACTGCTCTAATTTATAGCTTGGGTTCTATTCCCATACAGGGTTGAGACATTGGGCAGTGTGACAGCCCTACCAAATCAAAGTGTAAAATTGACACCAGCCCTATGTTGGGGGACAGGATTGTGTGCAACCCTTCAGGGGATGCTTAGCAATTGATGTCTGAACTGATGGTAACTGTAGTATTCACATCAAGAGTAAATTCACTTCCTCTCCAGTTACACTGTAGCATGAACATTTATTGTTCTCAAAATCCGGTTACACGAAGAGATATTTCGTCCCCTGTTGGTCACGTTTTTTTTCAAAAGTGAAACTCCAATTTGTTTCACTTATGTTACCAAGTGAGACAAAGTCTCTTATTATAAACGCTACAACAATGAAATTTAACCGTGATTGGTCTGGATGAAAATACTATGTTGCATGACAGGATGGTGTGTATTACGCTCACTAACCACAGGATATCTCAGCCAAGGGGTGTGGAACGGCTATTCGTCTGTATATGACACTTATCATTCCACTTTCAGTCTGGAAATGGTATTCATACATATTACTTTCGAAATAGAGACATATGATATGTTATTTATAGTACAATAGTCTTACATTTGGAGTTTTAACACCTTATCCAGATTATATGATAAGCGCATTTTTCAAAAATTGTTTCACAGTTATATTCAGTAAATAACGTGATTGTTATCCGATACAAAACATTGCAGTGTTTAAGAAAGAATTATGCGTGTCCTTTTACGACACTATGGTATGTTCTGCCAAGAATAATAAATGAACGACTCCGCTGGGTATATCATATATTGGACCCTGTGGTCACATCATAAATAAATGAACACGACATGAAATGGTGAACATAATGTCTCAAATACCAATCCACCAGCATTTCTTTAAAGTAGACGAAAAGGGTAGGTTGTAAATGTTACCTGATGCCAAATGCAAAATTGACATGTAGCAAATAATGTGATCCGCAATAGCAAAGGTCATGATACTCTCAAGCGAAAATATATCCAGAAATAGACAACGTACCCATTTGTATGTAAACTCCCAGTTAAACGTTCTAATTTGCAGAAGAAAGAATTGGTATCATATGAACATACCATCTTGCTGCAAATTTATGACGAAAGGCATCTTGAAACATCTCCCTTCAGAATTTGAATATGTACATTCAGGGAGAAGCCTGCGGGACATAAGGAACGATAATGTCATTAGCATGTATTGTTTGTTTGGGATTTCTCTGAACTCAAGGTCTTGGTGCAGCAACAATGTCGGTGGAATTAAGTAGGTCATTGATTGTCCCAGTAATTTCCTCACAAGAGAATCTGAAAAGTCTCTGTTGCAGACACGAGGAGGACCTAAACAACCCAAACTGCTATTGATTTCCTTGATAGTAATTGCATTTATAGTGGATGGTGGCAAAATTGTAAAGGATATACCATTTGGTCTAATGTTAGTCTTTTTTTAGTTTTATCATTATCATTATCATCCCAATAGCTTTTGTGAAATATAAGGCATCTGCTCACATGAATTTCTTTTCATACCCACTCATTCATGTTGATCGTTATGTGTTGTTCCTTACACCGTTTCTGTATTCGGGGGTTAGTATTTTGTCCTACCTTAAAAAGTGTTATTCCAAATACACATAAATTTGTAAGTCAGTGTATTGTTTTTCAATCTACTTCTGTGGACATGTAATCGTCCTCATTTCCAAATGTGTAGAACATGATATATTGTAGGATTGTCTTACGTGTTGGTAAGGTATCATGTTTTGCATAACAACAGTATTCTGTAGAATAGTGTAATCTTAAGCAGGTTGTGGAACTAAGTGTCTTCTGTGAAGGTAAGAGCCTATGTCTACACGTAGTGCTCACAAAACAACCTGCCAGCTGCAAGTGGTGACGGAAAACATAATGGATGGTTTCTACAAATAACAACAGTAATCTGGCTGCATTAGCAGCAAGCTACATGAACATTAACTTGACAGCAAACAGCAGTCGGATACAATAGTCACTGTATTTCATATTTGTAGAGCCATAATTGTGATTTATTACTGTCGAATAGCTGCAATCGGTAATGGGGCGGAGTGAATGCAAAGAGCAAGCGAAAGCTTAAAGCCATTTCTATTACATTTATTTCATTCAATATCACATTTAATAACACTTAGTAACAGCTGAGGTAGCAACTTGCATGGGCAGTGCTACA
>JBCAUI010308187.1:0-15446 GCA_038406195.1 Haplosyllis anthogorgicola | reverse complement strand
TGCCCCCTGATTTCAAGTGGGTCAACCCCTAATTACTTCCTGTCTGTATCCAGGGTGACTGCACATGTGTGCAAATACAGATGAAAATAAAATGGTGCAAAAAACACGAAATGTGAAACCGGTTTAAAAAATGACCTCAATGCTCAATGGGACATGCTCAATGCAAAGGCTTAACCTTCACTGACTCTGTTTTATATGATTGTGGTAGCAGTGGTAATTTGACCATACTTACTCAGACTCTTCGAACGGAGATCCAGAACCGTCGAAGGAATACACCTGAACACAATTGACTTCGTTTCCATTGGTATATTGACATTTGAGGGTACCTGAATGAGAGGAACAATCTTTATTATGCTCATATCACTTTTTCTTGAACGTTTTCTGTTTAAAATAAACTAATTGATGGTACAGAAGCAGTGACTAAAACAAAGCGTGCAATACTATTCAAAATCACCTGATAGTAAACTTTCAAAGGTTTCAAGGTTTCAAAACCTGCGCAGATAGATAGATACACAGAAGCACAAAGACGAACGAAAACGTACACAAACGCTGTCATTGGATTCAAAAGTTAAAATCGGAGATACTGACATCCACGCTGATCTAGAGCAGCATACTAAATGATATATGACCGACGACTAGAAGGAGCTTATTGTATATATTGACATTCGAAACGTTACAGAACACCCAATGGGTTTGTTTTAAGGAGCACGGTCCAAATATTGTCACAATATCAGGAATTACCGTTAGTGCCCAATGGAGCGTGCATAGAGGGCGGTACCTTCTACCGCGAAATCCCCGTAGGGTGACAGATCAGTTGGGTTATTTACACTAAAGTAAATTGATGCTATTACCGGTAATCTCGACAGATATCCACGCATCAGTTCCTCCACCATCAAAAGCATGGCAGTTTGTGCTTCCCGTTTTGAATATAAATTTGTAATCAGCTGTCAAAGGTAACAAACGGCTTGGTGTAAACATTAAAATATCTATTAAAAGCATGTTCCTGGGTACTAGAATCTTATCCGAGTTCAATTGGGTACTTTTCAGTTTATTACAGTTCGTTACTGCAAGTTTGCGACAGAAGGACAGTTTCAAGTTCAATATACTTACTTACCTGTCGTTGTATTAAAAACACATGTTGAGCACAAACAAATAAGAAGTAGATGCAACCCGATCTTCATGTTCTTAAATTAATGCTGTTTTTTTCCCTGAAGAATCAAAGGAGGAAATCTCTTACAGTTTTGGGATAATAAAACATCAACAGCACAACTGGGGATTCTTTTGTTCTCTCTTTTGCTATGTGCGTTCTGAAATTAAATTTCAGGAAATGCACAACTATGTAGAGCAGCTGGCTAAATGGTCTTCATTTTGTGTCCATGAAAAATGACTGATTCCCCTTGTACATCTTTGCCATCTATTTAAATATTCAGCATTTTAAAATATCAATTTAGTGCAAGCTGTGTCTCGACCTACCGTAACGTAATGAAATATTTAGTCATCTGTTTTATTTTTTGAAATTGTAGATGCTAAAGCAAAAATTTCCTTTTCTGATTCTCCAAAATGTTTCTTCTTTTCTGGTATCAGCGTTTATGGCAATTGCTTGAAAGGAAAATAACGTCTCCAATATAATTTGCCCTAAATTTGTTTATTCTCTCAAGTCTACTGTTTCAATTCTATTTAATTTGTTAAATTTTCTTTCCAAATTGCCCACTTTCTGAACACAGTGCAAGTTAAATTGTTTTTCACTCGAAAATTTTTCATTCACTGTTGTGTGAAAGATTCGACCTTAAATCCAACAATACGCAACAACTTTTTAACTCATTAGCTGTGTAGCAGATCTCAATTTTTCTGTTTTCCACCCGATGATAAGGAAGATAAGCAACAATATGCTGAGATTGGACATTGCCTATTTCCATCACACAAAAATTTCAATACGTGAGAGCATTGGTTTTGATATTTTATTATTTGTATGGTAGTACACATTTTTAAAATGTATGCAAAAATCAAAATTTCTCAGCGTGAAATCCACAGTACTCAAAATAGTTCTGCCCAGTGCTTTTTCCACCACTTATCGTCACTTATCATCGGGCGGAAACAGAAAAATTGAGATCTGCCAAACAACTTGAAGAACGTCAGCATTTTACGTGTTTCTATTGTTCGCATGATGTGTTATTGATTCCTTTGTGTAAATAATTTCAAACTAAAAAAAAAGAATGAATGACAAGAAATGTATTAGAATTCTCCTGAAGTAATTTCAAATTACAATTTCAATGTATCGATATGTGCTATTATGCAAATACACAAAACTACAGTATTTTTCGGGATTTTCTAGACTGATGCAATTTGTACAAATAGAAGTTTCTGATGTATTCAGAAGAATAAACATGAAAGTTTATTGTTGCAGTAAGTTCTGTTGATATTTGTATCGGCAAAACGTGGCTTGTAATATTTCGTAACAGAGCAAAACATGACGAAAGAAAATTGAATTCTTATAAATAATCTTGCCTTTTAGGAAAACTTATTTTTACGTTCAGAATGATCTTGCTCCTTACGTAAAGGTAAAATAAATTAAAATAAAATAAATAAAGCTGTTTATATTTGGACTTTGAAATAAAGAGACATTAAACACACTATTTCCTTCAGAGACGTAATGTTTTCTGTCTGTCTGTCTGTCTGTCTATCTATCTCTCTCTCTCCCTCTCTCTCTCTCTTTCTCTCTCTTTAACACTCATAATGTAGTAGTAACATTGCAATCAAAATTTATTCCCTCTCCTGACTCAAGCACACGTTGCAGTATTGCGATGGAACGACTGATTTCATCGGAAACGGGCATGGAAACGAAAATCATCTACCTTGAAAAAATGGATCCCCAGACAAATTGTTAAATTTTTATTTGTTCATTTATTTTGGTGTAAAATTGAAATTTGGTCTGAGGGATAAATCGTCCAACATTGCCATTAGGGTAGCGGCAATCACCCCGCTTACTCTGCACCATGTTAGTATTTTGGGCCCACGAACATTAGTCCATTTAGAGTGGGGAGTGTGATGAACTAAAAAGTGTGATGGGCCAAGAGCCAGATACAACAGTCACGGTTTAGTGTTAACATTGAAACAATGTTCGAAATTTCGTAATATTTTACCAATATTTACGAATGTGTGCATTCTTAATCTGCTTAGCAAGCATTTTGAAGTTCAACGATCCCGTTCAATATGAGAAACAGAAAGTCAGTTTCCTAGTCATTAATAACAGCAGGGTTGTTCTGCTTATTGAGTTTGCTATCTTAGAACACAAAATTTTCTTGAATGTGAAGCAAGAGTCACAGTTTTATTTGTTTTGATCGCAGATATGTTTTGAGATGACCAAATTCATAATCAAATCTTGAAATCTATTATCATTACCTGTTTTAGCGGAAAAGAGTACACATAGCATTAAGAGTGTGCACCCACGTACGGCAGATGGAGATTTTGCATAAATTGAATTGAACTTTATTTTATGTCGAAATAAAAAATACAGGTGGCTTAGACGTAGATCATTACCCTGGGCTTTGTAGTCATACAGAAGACCATTTTACTATCTGTTAAGCTTTTCCATCTGTCCAGACACAAAAACGCTCAATGGTACCTAGCAGAAGGGCACGAACAGTAGCTTGAATTTATTGCCCGTAATGTACTTCCACTACTTTACTGTTGCAGTTCAGCACACCATCACACAATTTTAGCTATAAAATCGTGCTTTATAACATACACTTTGTGCCCCACTGTTTCTCGGGGCAGGGAACATGGCCTCGTTACATCATGGAACCTTAGAGTGATTACACTTTGCAACACATGTGCAAAAGAAACACACACATAATTGATGTTCTTGATGTTCTGTGGAAATGATAAAACCATACACATTTCATTGTCATACTCATTTCCTTGGGTACTACAGTGCATCTACTGAGTTTACAAAGGAATCATTTGTGTCTTATTCTTATTTGCTCATTTGCTGAAAAAAGCCAAGTAGTTTGAAACAGTTAAAACCCGCTAGTAAGAGTTTTAGCAAGATTACCATGCCTTGGTGCCGAAATGTTAGCCGTATCAAAATCGCAATTAAGTCTCGGATCTTACAGCAAACCTCTTTTCACTATTATTTTACTGCTACTTCTACTAATAGTAAATTTGCCTGCTTAATTTGCCAAACAGTCAAATTGGGTTGACAAATAAGAAATAAGAAAAACCTTTATTGGAAATCAATGCATGAACTAGTTCTTATTCTTGAGACAGTTGTCTATTGTACACAAGTTTAGATTATTGGATTACTGTTGTTGCATGTGATACAAAGGTCTAATGGCGAACTATTCACAATCCATTTGAATTCAGTACAGCAGTGTTTTCACTGCTGTTTGTAGGACTTGTCTGTGGGTTTAACGAAATATAAATGAAATGAATGTAAATGAAAATACTGTGCGTGTACTCAAGACAATTTTCAGTTAAGGTTAATACCAATTTCAGTCTGATGATGGAATACTGTTCAAGACTAAATTCAGTCCTTGTGCCAAAAATTGACCAAGAAGCTTACATTGTAGATCTACGTGTTTATTTCCACATGAAGGGTTGACACAATTTCATGAGAAATATTATGTAGATTAAGGGATGAATAAGTCGAATATTTTATTATTATTTGTATTCAACTTTAATTTCTACTCACCATAAATAAATATATTTACAAATTCTAAAGTGTAATGGCCACCTCTCCCGCCAGAATGATAATGTAGATATCCATCGATTTACTACTAAATTTCCCTATGTATGACGCACGCTAACGAAAATCGAAATAAGCTCAATGGTCTTCTTCTTATGCTTTGAAAATCAAGAAAATATACGACATTTAAAGTTATATAAAATGGACTAATTATGGTTCTGTTTGTATCTTTTATGGGATAATTCTTAGTATCGGTGAATTCAAAATTACAGGGACACAACAATTGTTTACGTTTGATGTGAATAAGAACGGTTGGGAGTAATCGGAAGGAGATCTACATGATCTCCATTGTGTTTTGTGTATAACTATCCGTATTTCTTCCGGATTTAGCAATTGGTACACAATGGGGATAGGAACAGGCGAACAACCTCAAATTCCAGATATGGGACAATTTGATTGAAACCAACCAAGAAACAACACGTTTGGAAATCACCAGAATACATTCAAGATGATATTGTATTATCTTTTACTTCAAGTCTGCTTTTTTGAATTTATGAAAGTTGAAGGTAATGCAGTTTGGAAGGCAGAATAAAAGCAATGACCGAAATCAATACCTGTGTTGTAAACACTATTCGTGATGAAAAAAGCCAATTTTAAAGATGATTTTATGTTGCATACTATTCACAAGCAAGGCATCAGGTTCGAATTTCATAGTGAGACGAATTTCACTTCTCGCATCCGAGAATATGGAACGAGGGATGAAATGGACTGAAATGTATTTTTCCCCAGTTCAGGTCGGGGGGAGGGGGGACGAGTCCTGGTCAACTTTTCTGTAATGGCTTCCAGGAACACAAATCTAGTTTCCCTTGAATACATAGAGGCTCACTATCTTTTGGCATGAACCTCAACAATAGAAAGTCACGCTGTGTTGGCGTTTAGGCGAACGACACTGCAACGGATTCAACGTCATTTTTTTCAGGAGCTATATTACTTTTATGGCAAATTTATTTTTTGAATTCTAGGCTCTTTAACCATTGCAAAAGAGTTTTATCTGGCGGCACCAAAAACAGCTTCCAGTGACCCGGGTATATGGTACCTTCACATAACGCCAGGAAAGTTGAACACGGCAGCCAATGTCAGGATTGAATTTCCGTACTTGACCATGGACACCACGCACGTGTTGGATCCAAATGATAGTCTGAACCTAACATTTCCGAGTAAGTTGATTTTATCCGTATGTACCAGCATGTACCTTGTTTATTTCGGTGCAAATTTGAACAAAAGTGTAGGGTTGTAAAAGAAAAAATAGGTATTGTACTCCTACTTACAAGTCTGCTTCCTGTGCTCTGGGACTGACATTTCCCAGTAAAAGAGAGTGAAATGTCTGTTGATGGCTCTTCATTTTATAAACAATATGTGCTTTTGTTAGAGTGAAGATACACCATGGTATTTTATGTTCACAAAATGAACTCAATTTCAGGAGCTGTTCATACTAGATTTTGTGTAATTTTCTTGTCATGACAAAAGTTTATATTGCCCTGAATTCCTGTAATGGATAGGATGATTATTTTCGACGTATTGGCAATTCTGATTTTTTTTCAGTTAATTTTTCCGAATAGCGATGACGGATTTTACAATGGTCAAACATTGTCGTTGGCGACAAATAACCTTTGAGTTAAAATAATGAATGTATTTTCATATTACTTTAAGTCGATTCGAAGGCTTCGGTGTCTGGCGTTGAGAACAAAGGAATGAAGGTTACATCAGATGAACCAATTAGTATCCAGATTTCACTTCCATCCTACATAAATGGTAAAAAAAAAAATGTTTTTAGTCTTCTAAGTTAAGATGTGAAGAAGCTTACTATAAAATAAAATAGAAGTGAGAGTTTACAAAGGAAATAATTTAAATCATTGTTAGGGCAGCACTGTTTACTTTCTACGAGCAATTTGAAAAGTGCACATATTCCTTTTTGTAAAAGATTATTAGATTTAACAAGTATTGCTACGTTACCTATATCATAGGTGCATAACTTTATGCGCCTGTGTTTGATCCTCATGCTTCGCAATGAGGGTCTATGTATTGGACGAAATCTACATTTGTGTTCTGGGCCACCATTGCAAAAAGTTGACCAGACCCCTCCCCCCCCAACCCGGACTGGGGAAAATGCAATACTGGCCATTTCACACAATTCTAGAAAAAAGTCGGGGAGGCATGAGGGTCAGTGCTCCATATCTGGACACCTTGTTGCCTTGTTTATTCTGCTTCAAATGTCATATACATTTATCAAATGTATCAAAATCTTTATGATATTTTGACATTTAAAATTTTGATCTGATGTTTTTGAAGAAAAAAAAAGACATTGATGTGATTAGCCGAGTACGAACTCTGTTTTTCTTCTCTGATCGCTTGATTTTTTATTGATGATTCCAGAAGGAAAAACGTTTTACACATTGTTTGCTATTTGTGGAATTCCATTACAATCACTGTTGTTGCATTTGATGTTAACCTTTGAACAAATGGAATATATATAAATAAATGTACCGTTTAGCACAGGCTAATCCACCGCACCATTGATCAGTACTGTTAGGGCAATATCGAAACTGACAAGGTGTATCCTGTCATTTCTTTTAGCAAAGCAACCGGGATTTTACTGTTTTGACATCGTTTTATTTAAGATTTTCACTGCTTGGATGGAACAATTAAATAAGTTTACAATTAAGATGATCACATAATGTCTTTAGGTTATTGTGTTATCAATGTTGCAGGTTGTCTTGTCATACATCGAAAGCTTAAAGTTGCATTTTAAAATAATGATCTAGTTTTGCTGTCTAGAATATATTTAGGATAATTATATTGCGTTCTTTTGAATAATGAAATTAATTGTATTGTAGATTCCCATTGCTCCATTGTTGTTCATAATAAGACTAACTATCATCGGTATAATAATTTAGCACATAATCTTCATTTGGAAATAAAATGCGCAAATACACAGATTATGTACATATTTATCTCGTTGTATTCTATATTTTTGTCACCTTTGCCCTTTTTGACATAATGTACATGACCATATACACCAAAAAACTTGTATTATTCACGAAGTAATATAAACATATCAAACAGCAAATATTCGTTCAGGTAACTGACAAATGAAGCGCAGTTTGTACGCAAAGTGAAAAGCTTGTTCAGAAATTCGGATTTAGGCATCTTTGTTAATTCTGTGCGTTATTTATATTTAATTGATCAAATTAGAAATAAATAACTTAAGTGTAAGACTCAAATGATGCAAGATGAATACAAAAATTAATTATAAAGGAAAAGCGAAGCGATACACCCATTAAAATTGACAAAAAACGTCGCGTTAATACCCAGTGGTCACATATTAATGTTAAATAAACAACTGAAAAACGAGATTATAATCGATCATATCTAAAATAGGGGGTTGAGTAATAATTTCTCTCTAGCTTACAAAGTCTGGTACTGCAGTAAACTTTAGTGCATTTCTAATGTAAGATGTTTGAAATAGTTGTCCACTAAGTGACTGTGGTTGTTATCACAAACAAGTCGAGAAGTGTAGATGTGTTTTTGTTCTTTGTTCGGTTAAGTTGATCATGTCATGATCGCTTTTCTTGATAGCAGTGATAGAAAAACGGATGAAACTCATTTTCCGTCACCCAGAGCTAGTAGTGCTGTTGATTATCGTAGTGAAATACCATATTATTATTATTATTATTATTATTATTATTATTATTATTATTATTATTATTATTATTATTATTTCTTTTAACTACTGATCATTGATGGTAGTAGACAAGCATCAAATTTTCCCTGGCATCGCAGACTCAAAAGGTAGCATTGTTTCATCAAAAGATTTTTTTCCAAATTTACTAATTTCCACAGACACATTTATATTTTCTTATCATCGAAGATTTCCTTAATCCTTTAGACATATCACTAGTCAGGTGGAATAAATCACGATTGTGTCGATGTATTTTAATTGGTAATGTGTAATTTATCTGCAGTAATTAAGTTATAAATTTACATGTATGAGGGTACTAAAGTTATCGACCATGAAATTGCATGTAGCATCTGCGAACTCGCTAACATTGTACCGATGGACAAGAGGATAGTTGTTGGAATATATGTTTTAATATTCACGGTATGAAATTTGAAGAGAATAAACATATCCATCGAAACACAGGTATGTGACAGTAAAACATTTCAAATTTATAGTTAAGTTGAAATTTAAAGATGTAAAATGATCGATATAAGTTTGGTTAATTCCGCGTTGCAGTTGAGTTGAAGTGATCTAATCTTCGTTCCAAGTTGGGTCGAGTTTGTATAAACTGTTTGTTACACTGTGTAAAAAATTCTACTCTTAGAATGTATTTATTGTCTTCAGACATGATATGAAATGACATACTCTAAATTGAAAATACAGAGAACATTGTTATTTAGAAATGTGATCCCAATTCCATATGAGAAACTGGGATGTAAAATCCCATGCGTATGTTTATTTTGATTGAATAATTAAATATAATAAATGTCAAGTCGAAGTGAAAATGGCAATGAACATGTGGCATACAGTCTATAAGGCATTGGACAATGATGATTCTTGATTAGCTTTGAAAAATAGATGATTCGTATTATTTGCCTTCCTGAAGAGAAACTGTTTAGGTATTTTTACATCTACGGTTTTAAAGAGTTACCAAGAAGTTTGACACGATAAACAAAGGAAATATGGACATGAAATTTTCTTCATTTACTTCAACTAAAACTAGCCCGATGTGTTAAATAATAGTAACGAACTTTTCTCCGGCACAGTCTGCGGGTTCCGTACCATTTGTAAAGGTTTATTTGTGCAGTAGCGTTCACGTAAAAAGTGAACTTCACTTTCTATTTTCAATTTCTTAGTGTAATCTGCATCTGTAACATCTGCCTTCATTTCCTATAAAAATAATATATCTTGTGCAACAGTTAATATTATGTATTACAACAGACTGTAAATTTGATTACGATAACTTCTGTTTTTATGTCGTAAAATTGCTAATCTACTTCTCAGATCACGTGTGATATTTTCTTTGCGTTAAATGTGCCTGTAAATTGATAAACGTACTTGGAATTTATTGGTGTATTTGTGGATATATTTGTGGCCTAGCTTAGGCTGAACAGATGTGAATAATGATTCCATAAGATGACTTACATTCGCAATACAGATGACTAGAAAATACCTGAAAGAGCATTTTTAAAATCCTTTACAGGGTGTCATAACATTTGCAATGTGTGACACCTTAGGAGAAGGAAATATTTTAAAATCACAGTTGAAAATAATTCAAACATTTCTCAATTTCTACGAACGATCCTGCAGAAACGGCACTCAAGATATCTGTGTGGATCGCGATGAAACAGTTGAAGAAGGTTAACTTTTGAATCTGGTTTCCAATTGTGGATGTAGCTCGGAATTCCTTCACTGATTGATTGCTGAATAATGAATATATCTATCATCGTGTTAAGAAGAGTCTGATTGTACGGGTTCGCATCATCCAATACTGGATTTCAAGAGAATCAGTGGTTTCTTCGGATGAAACCCTTACAATGTAGTTTTATCGTCTCCGTGGAAATAGAAGACTAAGATATGTTTTATATGGAGTGACCTAGTTTGCCTAATGAAGGCCAGATGTGTCTTTACGCCAGTAGAATATATATGAGTCGACAGGTATTTAGGGAATTAAAGCCGAAGGAACAAAATATTGGTTCCTCTGGATCCAGTGTCTCAAATTCAATTCATTTTGGTTAAGCTAATTTAGCTTCCAACAATCACGCATTTAGTCTGACAAAATATACTTCTGTGTAAAAGCTTTTACAGATTAACGAAACCATGAAGGGCAATAATCTCATCTTTCAGAAAAGAACAATGTCCTTCCGTATCACAATAATGACGTTATCATAGGTCACGAGTTAAATTGAAGTTTTCTACGCATCTCTTCGTTAATTCATGTAAAAGGAAGATTTAAAAAAAAAATCATGTTCACCACTGACAAAAGAATCGTCCATGAGACTCCAACAGTTTGAACGAAAGAGGTGCGGCGAGTCTAAATTTGCCACCCGAGAGCCAATAACAGATCCCGGAACCAGTACCCGTCCGATAGTTACAGACGTACAGGGATAGGTAGAAAGATGCATTGCACCTGTCAAGCCACAAGTCGAATTCCCTCAACTTAAGTCTGAGGATGGACAAGGTAAATACCAGTCATGTCACGAATAGTACCCGGGCAATACCACGGGGCAGGTTTTACACTCGTAAGATTGAATGTACTGTTGATTTCACCTGGACATTCACCTCTGTCGTCTCTTAACACTGAAGGTTCTGTGCTTAAAGTAAATGTCAGTTTGAGGTTCGTTTTGCACTTCTCATACATGCTTATGAAGCAAACGAAACATTCCGATACTATATCTCATTTGTAAAGGTATTCCCCGGTTGCTGATGACCGTAAGTCACTACACAGGATGCTCTTACTTGTAAACACACAACGTACAAGTGGTTTAGAAGCTTAATTACAACTCACAGTGCTTTTAATGTATTTGCAGGAGTGCAGAGGACGGATGATTGGCTAGGAGAAAAAGTGAAGTGAAAGGACAGCCGGAGGGAACAGGGAATGGACAGGTTCATCGGCACAATTGGCTCAGTAGCGGCCTGTGTAATTGGGATGGAGCTACGTGGGCTATTAGCGCATGTACTTAGAATCTATTGTTGTAAAGGACATGAGTGACACAAAAGAACCCTCAGCTGAGAAAAGGGTCACGTCTCAAGTGTCCAGTGGCGCAGCTTCATCAGGTTCAGGTCCCAAAGCACCTGTCACTGTCACTCGACACGGTGTTAACAACGGCCAGCTTACAGGACAATCAGCGAGCCACAATGAACCCGTGTTGCCTGGGTCCGCTTCTAAAGATAGGCATCAAGTACAATCTGATCTCCAACAGCTAGACCCATTGTCCCATCAGCAACACCAAAAACATTCCCTCCACATGCACCCGACCCAGTCCTCACCACCTTATCCACTTCATCGTCAAGAACCCACTTCTACCATGCAAAACACAGTTCCCAATATCCGCATCGTCACTGCAGACAGCACGCCCCTCTCTGGTAGTCCTGCTCATCAGGATATCTCTCATCAGGACGAAGGAGGGTCTGCTAATGTCAGGGATCATCCGTCATCCGCAGAAAATACTCAAGTAAATAATTCTTTTGGCAATAATAGGTCTGAAGTCCCTTCAAAAACTCCAGGCAAGTTTTACTCTACATCGGGAGCAGCTGCTGATGTTCAGCATCATTTCAATCCCGCAGCTGCCAATGGCAATGATAATTACGGTCTCGTGGACAGCGAACGTAGTGAGGCTGTCGGCCTAGGTAGCACTGCCGTAGTTGGTGAGCGCAACAGGCAGTCCTCAACTTCTCCTACAGCTGTACCAACACAGCTTCAGCATAATCCTTTTAATGGAGTCTATGACCGGGGTAAGAAGAAGAAAAGGAAGGGAGCTAGGTACTTAGGTAAAGAAGGACACATTACTCGTGGTGATAAGAGCCAACCAAGTGCGGGTAGTGAACCGTTACCATGTGAAACATATGCAACTTACCAAGGTTATCAGGATAATAGTGATGCACATTTGCGAAACTCTGACACTAAAACCTCTCTTACTTATCAGGTATCTCCGACAGAAAGTTGTGACAGTCCAAGCGGACAGTGGGACTCCGCCACAGGAGGTGGTGCAAGTGCAGGGGGCTCTTTGCAGTCACCTGACCTTCTTTCATCCCCTTCACCCCTTGAGAACGCAAGTGTTGACGTTGACGATAATCTTTCACCCTCTCCACCAGTTCCGGGTAGCCCTTCAAAATGGGCCAAGCTTCGGACAACACTCAAAATGGCAGGCGCCGTTTCGACTAGCGTTGCTAAGAAACGCAGCCGGAAGACTTCAACCCTGATGCGACAAGATTCTTTCCTGAAGCGTTTCTCGACCCGACATGGGGGTGGAGCGACCACAATCTCCGAGGAATCGGATGAAGAGGACAATAAATACGAACAAATCCAGATTCAACGCGAAGCGCATCAGAAACATGTGTTGCGCTTCATTATTAATCCCGATGAAAACTTTATGTTCTTCTGGCTTGGCGTCGTTACATTAAGCGTCATGTACAATCTTTGGACTTGTATAGCAAGGGAAGCCTTTCCACAGATTGTTGATGGATATGAATTTATATGGATTACCACGGATGCAACTTGTGATCTTATATACCTACTGGATATTTTAGTTCAATTGAGAACAGGATATCTCGAACGGGGCCTTATGGTGTCAAACAACAAAATGCTAGCAGGACATTATTTGCGTTCAAAATTTTTCGTATTGGATTTATGTAGCCTTCTTCCTTTGGATCTTGCTCAAATATTCATAGGAATTCATCCAATACTTAGGTTTCCTCGTTTTCTTAAGCTGTACAGGTCATATAGATTTGTATATATGGTAGAAACTCGGACGGTGTACCCCAACACATGGCGAGTTGTCAACCTGACGCATGTTCTCTTCCTTGGTTCCCACTGGTTTGCCGCTTTCTACTTCATGATATCCAAAGCCGAGGGATTTCAGGGTACGTGGGGCTACCCAACACCAGAGGGAGACTTTGCATCCGTAACTCGCATGTACCTCAAGTCCCTCTACTGGTCGACATTGACATTAACAACGATAGGTGATCTTCCACCCCCGGAATCCAATTGGGAGTGAGTACAATTTACATTTTACGGTTAATATTACACTTCAAAGAATCATTTACTCTAAAATATATTCAGAAAATACACATTTGTAATTTCAGTTAGATAGTAATCTAGTCTAATGGAATATCTTTGAAACAGGGTTATGCATTCGTCTGTAAATCAAGATAAATTTGGATTAAGTAACACATGCAATATAAATTGAGGGAGATACGTCATGAGGATTCTAATTTAATTAAGCGAAATTGAAACAGAATGTTAAGACTTAGTGTATCGAGAGGAGCGATGGAGGCGCTTACTCTAAAACGAATGAAAAATGCCTGAAAGAAAATAAATAAAGATGTTCATCCCTTCATCTTTAAAATGATAAGATATTATTCATACCTACGAAAACTACTGGTCTACTTCCTTCATAAGTTTGTCTACATTATTTTCAAATTAATAAGCGTTTTGGTTTGATTGTATTATGTGTGGCCTAATGTTGAATTTATACGAACTTATTACGACGTAATATTGCGACTTATTACGACACAGTTCAGAGTTTGCTGGTTACTTTCGTTGAATGCCAGGAAAGAAGGATGATTTGAAAACAGTTGACTCTGTTTGACGATCATAAGCATTTAACTTTAGAGATTATCTTCCATATCATACTCACATGGTAGTTCTGACCTATCTGCGCAATGAGCTTAAGATCAGTTTAACATCATTAAATTTTAAATCGAAACGTAAAAAATTTAAATTGCTTGAAGAGATGCACAGCTGTATGCATAGATCCGATATATTAACAACTTTTTGCATACATATTACATCGTTGGCTCAATCAAAGCAATATTGTGTTGTAATAGTAATATTGCAATCAATACCTTGCGGTGTTTTTGATTTGATTTTATCAATTTTCTATTGAAACTCACTGCAAGCCGTTACTATATTTACTATGATAGCACAGCGCGAGTAACAGCTTGTATTCTCAAATCACAAGTTTAGACTTACTTTTGTGCTACTTTCTCTTCCATTTTAAGTGCGAGAAGTCAATAAATTAGACACAGTCAAGTGATCTTTTTGTCTGTCTAAAAAAATCTTGCGCAGTTAACTTATCCTGTGAGCAAGTCTGTCTTTTGAATCCTGTGGAAGGTAAATGGGTCAAGCTCCAAAGTGGAAGATTGTTGTCATGATTTGCATGAGTTTAGAAAGCCCCATTGAGATATTAAAGGTCAACTACAAGGCATATTTTATGTCATGTGCATTACAGGCTACAGTTATGTACGATGGTAATATATGGTGATGAACCTACCTCCCACGTCTCATAACCTTGTCTGCCGTGATTCAGTAAATGAACCGGCAATTGTTTTTTTATTAGTGCGAAAGTCTAATAGATAGATGCCTTTAATCAGTGCTTCTATTTAGGCAGTCAAACTTACTTTAAAATCAAATCATTTGTAAGGCTTAAAAGGGAACACAAATAATGATTACAAAAGCTATCCTTAATTTGTTCTTGATTATGTCTGAGTATCCTTAAGAAGGAAAATCATGTTGTAAAAAGACTAGAACGACAGTTCTAAGACTTCGTTTATAGTTTATTAACTCTGGTGAGACGGCCTATTTCTGTTTAGACCCTTTGGTGCCGGAGCTGCCAGAGCTTATTAAATGCCGGAGCTGCCGGAGTACCTCTAATGCCGGAGGTGCTGGAGATTCTCTTCCGGTAGAGTGGATTTCATTAACCACCTCTACCCACATCTAACCGTCTCCGTAATCCTAGAAGTGATCATCACGCTATCATAAGTGTATCATGTGAACTGCAGTGTTACCAGATCTCTTATCGGTCACAGCCCATTGGCTGCCCCTTTGTTATCTTTATGACTCACTATTAGGCCAGCTCTGCCTGCCTCGCCTGCACCAATAGGGAACAGATAGCAAGACAGGCCAAGCTGATAACAGATCTACAGTGTTATTATACCCCATTTTGGCTCCATATTATTGGGAGTGGCACCTCTCTCAGGAGA
>JBCAUI010308076.1:0-15450 GCA_038406195.1 Haplosyllis anthogorgicola | reverse complement strand
AAGACACTTCCAATAGTCCTAGGTAAGGCATAACTATGGGCGCAGACACTAGGGATGACCCTGAAACATATTCCATCAAAAAATATTTTTGGAAAAAATATTGATATAAGCGGGGAAAAGTATCGATATATTCAGGGAAATTAACATTAGGGTCAATGGAAGAAATTTGGCACGGAAAAAAATATCGATATAAGCGGGATATCGAAATAACCGATATCGATATATCCGGGGAGGAGTGTATTTACCCAGACCCTTTCGTCGGTGGACCCAAAGAGGTGTGACCCAAGTTTATTTCAGGAAATACTGCCTCAGTATCTCGCCAATAAAGCAATCGTGAATCAGTCTTGGTTTTGTTTCCATTTTCAATTGACAATGTTACATGTCCAGACAACGTTTGAGACATAAATATCTATATTTGTCCCATTTTAGTTTTCTAAAATAGCAAAAGTCTCTCGTTTGAAAACTTGTCGAAGACTTGCGTGCACTTCACACAAAAAGTGTTTAAATGTGCGTGCGGAATCAACGGGAGAACCCGTCACGTATTGCAGTAAAACTTCACTTACGGCCACCCTTCTTTACGCCCATGTTGGCTCTAAATATTTTCTTCAAAACTTTAGCAAAGTGCATTCCTCTTTTACGGTCACTCCTAATAGACGGGCAAAGAAGGTGGCGGTAAAGGAGAAGATTTACTTTCTTGTGCCATGGTAACAAAGTGATGGTTGTCATTTCAGCATCAGGCAGAGCGGGTGCTGGTCGAAGAAGATATTCCTAAAGTACGAATTTCTCCGGATTCCTTCAAGTGGCAACCAAAGTTTGACCGAATCAACGCAACGAAGATTAAGACGTGCCGGAATTCTGTCCAAGGAAAAACACTGATAGCCGACGAAAGAGGTAGGGTTCTGTCATTTATTAATTTTCAAACCTAGCAGAATAGTGCAGCACACTAAGTAGTAAATAAAATAGTTCAAACGTTTTTCTAGGCGAAGATAGATTGAGTTTTCTAGGTTATGCCCTTGTACTAAAATGATTGAGAATACTGATGTACATGGTACTGTCTACAGGTTACGTTTGTTCGCGTGAGGACGTCGTTATTGGTGGATGTTGTAATCCAGACGGCCCTACGGCTCAGCATTACGTGTGTGACAGCTGCTTACAAAACGGCTGCTGTAGCGTTTACGAACACTGTGTGTCCTGCTGTCTGCAGCCAGAAAAGGTACCAGTTACAATATTGCTTCCCTCTACCGTACATCCACACATAAAACGGGCATACAAAATAGAAATCACCAAATGACCTGTCAATTTAGAGGTTATATGCCCAGCATTATTGGATAGAGTATGTTATCCGTCCTTCAAAACTGGTTATATGCCTGTCTAAATCATGAGTCACGCATATTTGAAAAAGTTGCGTAGACACTTTACAAAACCATAATCACACTGCCATAAATTAGATGGCAACTCACTGTTTCAAGCCTCAAACTTAAAGGACTAGTAGTTCTCACTCCAAAATGTATCCTGGTATGTATCCGCATTACTTATCTTTGTACGTTTTATCCTTTCAGCAACCGTTATTACGGAAGATACTTGGTAAAGCGACTGACACCTTCCAGTATTTATTCGCATCAGTAGCCGATCATTTTGAACTGTGTCTTGCCAAGTGCCGTACATCATCACAGGTAAATGTGTGAAGCTTATCTTGGAAATCATTTTCTGAATAATGATTAGATAATCATCACGTCTTCATAAACTAAACACATGCTAATTTTGGTGTGTTTAGCATGCGTTGAGCTTCTCATGAGAGTTAGCCTCATTGGCTTAACATTACATTGTTACCGTCAGTACGTTAAGGACGGTACTTTTAGTTTATGAAGACGTGCTCTGTAACTACATGTATACTACAATTGGGTTTATAAAACTATCCTGTGTGTGTTTTAGATTTTTCTTCAAGAACAGAATTTCACTTGTATTTGGCTCATACTAACGAATTTTGTGTCTTCATTTTTCAGAGTGTCCAGCATGAAAATTCCTACAGAGATCCAAAAGCCAAATTTTGTTATGGCGAAAGTCCCCCGGACCTACAGCCAGTTGGAACCTAGTCACGTGACAAATCATGTGATACGCTGCTGATTCTATGGTGCTTTTGAGACGAAGACTTCAGTCAAAGCCGCACGCTGTGATACGTACATTAATACTGCGTAGAAACCATTCTCTTTGGTTCTACGCCGGTTTTCATTCAGGGATTACTTGACGGGGAACCGTTAAACTATTGACTTTTATTAGGTAATTTTAACGTTTATGTTGTTGGAGTACAGTGTTTACGTCAGTTACAAAAAGGGATTTAGTTTATTTGCACGAGGAACTACCGTTGTCTCAAGTTATTTGTAAACGCGCACCAACGTACTGAAAACAAGTTCCAGTTTCGTCTTAAAAACTGGACGCAACTGAAGTCAGTATTGTCTAGACAATCTGTTCACCTTCCGAGATTGAGGAATAAAGACTTGGATATTTAAACGTGAAAATCAGGGTACAAATAAACACAATGCCACCACAGAAGTTGGAGTCTAAAGTGGATGACAAGCGCCCGTTCCGCATGCCTTGGTTGGATTCCTGCTACCAGGAGACACTTCTACCAGGAAGTCCGTGGCAAAAGGTAAATAAGATGCGTTAGGTTATTAAAATTCATCATGTTTTTGTGTCAAGTTGAGATGTTTTTAAGTACGTAATACCACACACAAGATAGTGTGCTTGTTCTGCTAGTCATAATTTGCAGGGGCGTAATTTTATACAAGCATTGAATTTTTAATTTAATTTATGTTTCAGATTGAAGATAAGATTTGTAAAGCTTTTGCAGTAAAAGTTGAGAAGCAGCTGACCCATCCCAAACGGCGCCAGGCCATCTTCGAGCTGCTCGGCAAGGAGTTTGTTGATAAATATTTTCCAGAATTGGAGAATGATCCGAATGTGCTGGTAAGTATTGTTTGCGTTTAAACCTGTTGCAAACCCATATTGGGAATTGGGGAACATTGCAATCATTGTAAATCATAATGTTCCTAATGCCACATAATTGAAAACCAGTACTGATGCTTACTTTATCTCGGTGCTGCAGTGGATCAATATGAAATTTTCTTACGACTGTTTTTGTGCTATTTAATTACAACTACATTAAATATCTATGTTTAAGGAGCCACCACAGACGACACTGGATGAGAAGCGTAAACTTTACATAGATGCCCAAAACTGGCTCAGTAACTCAATCGCTAAAGTTGCGGTTGAAACGGCATGTCAGCGCCCTAAACAAGTTGGGTTAGTTTACAAGATTTACCACCGTTGTAATCTTATTGTAGTGTTTAGAATTTAGTACAGTAGAACTTGTCTTAAGCGATGATGAACTTTTCTTTCCAAAAACTGCCATAAGGACATGGTGTGGCCCACATCGTAAAAAGACATGACAGGTGTCACTCGAGACATGTTTTACTGTAATATGCCAATTGGTACATTCATTGAGCCTTCGTGTATGTTAATAAAATAAACAGTACAGCGTGCATTTTTCCATACATACTGCTTTAAGAGATGGGTTATGTTGTCAGGGATGCCGTGTGTGAAGAGGTGCAGGAGTTTGTTGAGTTTGCGCACAATATCGTAGTCAAAGGACTAGACAGGCACCTGTACTTGCAGGAACAAGAATTTATAGTGAGAAAATAGTTTCTTTATTTGTTTAGAATTTGAAACAAGATATAGTACAGCAGGACCTGTTTTGAGCGGCACCTTTTATGATATGTAGTACTAACAAATATGGGTGCCACATAAAACAGTATCCTTGGATAAAAAAAAACTGTGATATTTTCTTGCAGTAAAATGAATTTTTGTTTGTAGAGATGTGTTGCTTTCTACAATCTTGTTGGCAGTTTATCATATTGTCAGAAATCCACTGTAAATCTCTCTGAATGAAGTCATTTCATTGTCATAACTTTTAGAACACGCTGCAGAAGACAGAGACAGATAATAACCGTCTAAAGCAACAGATGTACGAGGAACGGAAGGGTCTGCAGAAAGCGTGGCAGGAGATGGAGAGGCTGCGCTATGCACACCCATCACTTAAGGTAACAATATAAGGACACGTTTTTCTGGCACCTGGCCCTTTCACCTATTCCGAGACCAGTATTCAACCATTTTGGATTCCTGTTTTATATTTCGGCATTCTTGTTTTCCATGGATGGTCATTGGGTTGTCCGCTCGGCCAAGCACTAACTGTCTTCAGAAACTGTAGCAAAGGCTTGAACATCAGTACCCATGAATATGTACCCATCAAAACAATTCTTTAAAAGTGTTCAAAACGTAGGATAGACTTTCCGTTTGTAAACATTTTCCACAGTATTGTTGGTAATTATGCAGGGTATACTGAAGAATCCACTTCCGCCACCATCACGACTGATGACAGCTTCCGGTCTGAGTGTGCTTTCCACTGATACGGACATGGAGGACAACAGACCTGTCACCGCAAACGTGAAAGGTAGAAAATATTGTGTCGATTGACTGAAAGCACTTAGCAACAAGTATAACTGCACAGCTTTCTTACTACTCGTCAACGAAAGTTCCAGAATAGAACTTTGTTGACCTCACAGCTGCACTGAAAAGTTGTAACATTAAGTTGTATTGAGCAGAACTGTTACGTCATTGACCTAATATCACCTTGTATCATTTGGTAGACTACCAAAACACATGCTGTGGTAATTTCGAAGAGTAAATAGAAATGGTGCTAACCTTGTAAGGGATGTAGAACTGTTTATTAATTGCGAAGCACTGGTAATACCTTACTGGTATTATATTGCTAGGAGCAATATCAAACTAACAGCTTTTACCTTGATCAATTTTGTAGGTGCACTGTTGAGAATGTCGGAGGATCCTCCGCCCTTGTCCGGCATGCAGAGTGATTCTCTGGGCCGTTCTATCATAGCCGTACTGAAGCGTGACCCCCGACGGTTCACAGAGGTGGCGGCGAGGCTACAGGGACGACAGCTGCCGGAATCTCTGAGAGGATACATCTGGATGGATGTACTGCTTAAAGCCGAGAGGCAGAAACTACCGGACGGGTATGTTTTCCTCACTACAGTCTTGTTTCCGTAGAGAAGTCTGAAAATATACATCTTCAGGTAAGTGGAGCCGAAATAATGTAATTAGTGTTGTCTGCTGTGGCCGAATAGGCAGTGACAGTAGTGTTGTTGCGACACTTGAATTGTACCTGTTGACAGTTGGACACTATTTGTTGACACGACAGTCGACTGTCGAACATTTCTTATTTTGTCATTCCAGACTCGCTAAAATGTTTTCTGTTGATGAAACGATGCTTAAAGTTTATTAACACAACATGAACTATAACTGTAAGATCAGTATCATACATCAGTACTAGTCGATACTTAAAATTTGCTGTAGACTGTCACCATAATTCTCGACTGGTCGACTTGTTCTACTAGTCGCGACAACACTAAATGTAATGTTTATGATGTTACTGACTGTAAGTCAGGTATGTATTGCCGTTGTAAACTATGAACCACGCACACAACAGTCAGTATATTAATTGAACTTACATTAATCCATTATTGTTTTACAGGAATGCAGAACGAGTGGTGCGAGAGAGGTTTGGTAAATCTGTCTCACGAGGGGTGAGCGATCTGAGAACAAAACGAGCCACACATTCCCCCATTGCTAGCCTCATAGACAATGCTGTGATAGAGGTATAGATGTCAGTTTTCTAATAGATCTACCCATAACTATGAAAGCACAAGTTCGGTACTATTGTAGAAATAATTTGTTATTATACGTCATTTGAAAATAATGGTGCAGTTATTTAATATTTGTAATCTTTCCGTGTTTGGTTACAGAAATATGATTGCACACCGGGTATGAAGCCGTACATACAGGATAACCACTACATGAAGAGCGCAGCGAGAGCCCTTAATATACTCTACACATACGACAGGAGCTACGAACCTTATCTCATCTACTGGCTGTTTCCACTACAGTTGTGTTACCAGGATACTGCACGAGAGAGTAAGTGGTAGTGTGACAAGGAGAGAAATTAAATACAGAATCGAAGATACTGGCTTAACAATCATGGTATTTTTGAGTGAGGACCCACAGGACATTGGATATCAAGGGGCATCTGTCTCCTAAATTGATGTTGGTGTAAATCTTCATACCTTGGGTGACTGCATTGCACATGCACACTGACAGCATGTTTTCATAAACTTTAACGGCAGTGTAGTTATTCATATTGTTGTGTTAAGGATGTGTCATGTTGTTTTATTATATAACGCCAAACTTTTGGCATTTGCAATAAACCAACATAATGTGACCTTAAAACGTCCTGTGAGGCAATTTCAGTGCAGTACTGACTTTATCTTACTGCTCACAGTCAGCATATTAGACTTGTAAATCTTTTAGTACATTACTATTGTTTTGCAGAGGAGCATGTGTACGAGCTGGCTATGTACTTGGACCTGTTAAACCGGAACTGTTTTCCGTCATGGCCACAGATCTTTGGTATAGCGGAGCGCGTCATGAACCGACTTGCTGAGATCAACCCCGAATTAGAGACCCACATGCTCGGTGTAGCCGCTATCAATCCTAAAGTCAACGAAAAGGTAGACTCACTAGAGTACCAGGATAGTCACTGTAGTAACGTTTGCAATTTTTCATTTTTCCCAGTTGTCTATCAAATATGACAACGCTGTTTCCAGCGCCATAGCATTATACAACTTTGTATTTTATGACGCCATAATGTGCTGCCATTTGAGATGAATTGATGTCACTTTTCAAGCCAAAGGCCACATAGCCTTGTGGGATTTCATTTGAAAGACAATAAATAGAATCCCTTTAGTTATACTTGGTGGTTTAAACACTTAATTTAATGTAGCTTAATTTAGTTTAATGTAGAGTTACATTTGAATGAACTGAGATTTTTCATTGCCGTTTACTGGATGTATTTCATTGCAGGAGTTTATGATACAGTTGTTACAGGACGAAAAACAAAGGTCACAGGCCTTGGAAGGTCAAGATTCAAGGTCGTCTCCCAAGTTAACTAGGATACTTACAGGTGATGAAAGGTCACCACAAATGATGCCAAGATCGTCTGAACTGCTGGCACATCCTCTCATCTTCATACGCAAGTGGATTGGAGAGGTGAGTTAATTTGTTGCAGTTTCTTCAGTGCTAAAAAATCCAACTTGCAGTGGTGTGTGCCTTTGAACGAGTAACAGGATTGGTAATTTTGACTCCGTTGAAATCAAGTGTCAAACATGAAATGTTTGGTTTGAGAATCTTTGCTTCAAAGTTGCCGCCCAGATTGGTGAAAGTTGTCCCCCATTTGGCCGATGGGCGGCACTTTTTGACACCACAGACTTGGACTTGAGCATTTGCTTGTTGTTCAGAAATAACACGAAAGCAGTGCAGTGTTACAGAGTGGATTAACACACGTAAATTTGAATGCTGACACTTTCAAAATACAAGATACTTGATAAAATAAGCTTTTAAAAATGTATTGATGCAGGGCTTTGTTGGTGCCCTGGACACGGCAGCGATACTGTATGTTTGGGATCAGTGCTTTCTCTCTGGATGGAGTCACACCACAATAGAAAACATCTGCATTGTTCTTGTCCAACTCATCTCGTATAAACTAATCGAGACGTCAGACTTTACGACACTCAAGGACGTAAGTACATAGTAGAACTTATTTTACCTACCATGGCAACACCTGCCTGTGGCAACATCCAGCTTTTTACGACATTCTTTTCACAAACTAGGATGCTGTGCAGGAACATTCCTGTACTGGCTGATAACCGTTTCATAACACGATTAATGGTCTTTGACGAGATTGGATGAATTGTGTAAAGTTTTGCAGAACTCGAAGCTGTCATGGAATTACATTCGATAGATACTAAAGTAGTGCACATGTTTTGCAGGTGTTTATACGGGAACCGTGCAAGGTGTACACTAAGGACATACAACGTGCACTGATTCATATACAGAACGGCGGGGATGCGAAACTCATACCTGACATGAACAAGCTCAGACCAGTTCAACAGTAAGTTGCTTCGGCTTATGTTATCTTGGGGAAGTGAACCTTTATCATAGAGGTAGCACGCTTGACTAAAATGTGAGAAGTCCATGGTTTGATTGCCGATTCACAATTTTCCTAAGTTCACAAGTTACCAAATTATACAAAACCTGGTAGTACACAGGACAAGACGCACATTGTACGGTGGAAACTTTAGGATAATTTTACTTTTTATTTTTTACTGTAAGATTGTATTTTTGTGTTTACAGATTAGCAGTAACGAGCCCGACCCGACCACCAGCTTCAGCAGCACCCTCAGGTAGCATTGTCGACACAAAAAGTCCAACACTGAATCCTGTGGGCATAAAAAACATCCGACTGGAGATCGTCATTCCTGCACTTGTTCTGGAAAGGGTAAGCTCCACCTAATTTCGGGAAACACCACTGGTTTCATGAAATTAAATAGATGAATTCGTTCGTTTTGACTAAAACTATTTGAACAATTTTTAGGAGCCGCTGTTGGATAACTTGGATGTGAAGAACCTGAAACTGGAGTGTACTGTTTACTTTGGTTCAGTACAGATGGCAGCACGGACCAGTACTGTGGAACCGCAGGATAAAGGTGTCACAACGAAAAATAACGGCAGCAAAATGTACAGGGTAAGTAGGAATGCGGTGGAAGAATCTGTTATGCTTGCTGCTGGAAGTTACGCAATTATTGTAAAAACACTTTAACGGTATTGTCCGACAACACGAATGATACATAACTGCATAATATAAACGTTGCTATTATTGCTCACATTGATGTGCTGCTAAGTATATAAAAGTATGAGTGACTGGTTTTGAAACCCAGTTGCGGAGTCATACCAAGCCTAAAAATGGTTGCCTGCTAGTCCTAGAGAGGGGGCAAAAGTGGTACCCATCAGTAAATTAAAAACAAATTCGCGAATGTGTGTAGCTAATTTTGGTCATGATCACAGGTTGCATTTAGAAATACTCGGTTCATCTTTACGAAACTAACACCCAGAAAGGTACCCGTGGTTACATGTTACTACGTTCTTGTTGCTGTTATTATCCACATTAACTTTGTTTTCGTTATTTTCATTTTTACTGTGCAGTGCTACAGGTTCAACTATTTACCCACATTATCGGGATGTTATGTGCAAAAAACGGATTCATGCACTGTGTATCCCGGACTCTACACAATCATTTTAATTTTGCATACCTTGCATGACTGTGCTGGAACTAGCCACACTGGCTGCGCGCAGATCAAGTGGATTCCTTGTGAATTTGCTCTTACAATAGTAAGCATGCTAGTCTTTCACTAACCCTCTAATTGTGACGTTTATTCCAGGTTTCGTTTAAACCAGAGAAGTTTACGTACGATGACCTTGACCTGTCTGAGATGGATGTGGAGAAGGAACTGGGAGGCTACCCTCTCGCCGTATTAACCGTCACATACAAACACATGTGAGTAATCCTTCTTTGAAATAACAATAGAAATAGAAATGGAGTTGCACCAACCCAAATTAATTTTTTTGTGCACAGTACTTTCATTTCGTGTGAAATTAAAAAATCAGCATTTTTTGCCGACCCTTTACAGTCAGATTAGTAATTTCATTTTAAGGCAACATGACTTGCATGACTCCGTTAATACCCAGTGGAGGTCACATAAGTCTGTACTCACCATAGTCCAGATGTTAGCCTTGCACAAACAATGTAATCTTTGAAATTATCAGACAAGGGATGTAAGGCTTGTATGCCAGATGCAAGTACATACGCAGTAAAATTGGTAGTGACCCTTAGATTTACTAAGTAATTTCAATCGCGAAAAGTTGACATTTCATAAAATTAAAGGGTTTGAGAAATATTTCACCATGTTTGATATTTTATCGGTAATCTATTTCAGATCAAAATTAACCAAATCGAAAAAGGACTGGGAGACTAAAGAGACGTCGTATCCTATTGGCTGGTGTCGGATTAAGCTGTTCCATTACGAAGAGGCGGGGGTGTCAGGCTGGAAGCTAATGACTGGTGACTGTGTGTACAGACTCAACCCCGGCAAGGTGCCGGAAAACGTGGCAGCAGAGGATATAAATGTGACTAGTGGTATGTGTGTGCAGTAAACATTAATAGCAAAATGTATCTCTGCGGGACCAATTTGTGCACCAGTACTTGGGCTTTTGTGAATAAATTTAGTGTAGACGTTTCATACGTTGTAAGCATGTTCCTTTTATTTGCAGATATACTAGACAGAACCTCAACTCTGGGTGCAATGATATATGATCCAAGAAGTGAACTCAGGACACCGTCGTCAAAACCAGGATCTAAAGCGCCGACTCCCAAACCTGCGTAAGTATCATTAAAGCTTGGCTTTGTAATAGTATCAGTAAAACTCAAAGGTACCTTCTTCAGTGACACAGCAACTGTTCAAATTTTAGGTTACGAAAAAGTGCGACACCTAAGCCACCTGGATTACAGGACACGTTTGATCTGTATATTGATGCTCTAGAAAACATCCCAGATAATGCTTCAGTTGTCAAGGTGAGACAAGTGTTGAATGCTTAGTATAGTATTTTGTATGAGGCAAAGGACTAAGGGCCCTGCCACACCAAGCTTTAGCATTTGCTTTTGCGTTGAAAAATGATCGGGTTCCTGTGTAGTCTAGTGGAGTGGCACACCAAGTTTCATAGCCAGCTTTAACGTTCTGTGTGGCCACCACATTAAATTATATACAGATCTAATCATTTTCTAACGAGCACTAAAGTTTGATGTGGCCGAACCCTAAATTTACTGTATACAACCTATTCTTACTTGTTCTTACTTGTAAAATATTATTAAAGTATAAACGTGTTATTCTCATGTTGGAAAAGTTTACATTGTGCACATTATGTCAGTCTGGCAGTATTTTAAAGAAGAACTATTTTACAGATTGGTGGAATGCTGCTGAATACGGGAGAATTAACGGATCTCCCGGAAGTTACGGCTTTACCCAAAGTGACAAGTTCTGCGAGAAGTCCACGCTTCCCGTACAAGATCTCTGTCAACTCCGAAAAACAGCAGCTGGATAAAGGTATGCAATATGCCCCAGTATATGCGGAAAAATCAAAGGTAGTGATGACGGGTATAGTCAAAATATTTTGCATAAAAGAACGAGAACAAAAAGGAAAGTTTAAAAAACGTCTGAAGTTTGATTGTTATGGTTTGCTGATATGCACATTGCGTGAACGTCGAATTTGTGCTTGATGGAGTTTGGCAACAGTGCAACAATACATTCTCAATATATTGGTGCAATTGTAGAATTGTTGCTGCTACTGAAGGTTTACACGGTGGACAGAGACACACAGGAGCTGGTTGCGATTGGCTGCTGCTTGTTCAAACTATTTAGTCCAGAGGTTAGTATCTTCTTTCCTCTTTCCAATAAATAGTTGTCATTAAATGAAATTCGATGAGACTATTTCGCCTCAAAAACTGACATCAATGCATCCCCCTTTCCACTTTCCTGTGCCAGGAAGTAGCATTAAGAAATATTCCCGTAGTCGTGACATTAGAAACAGTGTAGTACAAGATATCATGTCGTTAGATACTGTAGTATCGACAGCATTCGAAAGACAAATAAAAAGGTTATCTCGTGTTTAAATTAACTTTCAAATTTGTGAGTTGATTTGTGATTTAATTTGAATCTGTAACACGTTTAAGGAAAACCTTTCTTTTCGGGCAGGGCAAACTGAAGGTCGGAGGCTCCAGGCGCAGACTGCGGAGTGTGATGCCCAACACGAACAGGGAAAATATTAAATCTAACGATCTGGATGAGGAACCATTAATACCAGCTACAACAATCAGCATCAGACTTCTGACAAACTCACAGGTATGTGATACCACTAAAAAGATCACACGAAGTCTAATATCGGGGTATTCAGTGGCCCTACAAATTGACCCTGGTCCAATAAAAAAATTAAACCCCCTTCCCCCCCCCCAAAAAAAGACCCCCCAAAACAAACAAACAGAGGCACCTAAACTTGACTGGTCATAGTAAGCAACGAAACATTTAAAAAAGAAGCAGTTAGTATCACTGATAAACAAAATCAACCTTAACATAGGTGTTTAATTTTGTTTGTTACAATTTGCACTGTGTTAAATTTAAAATTTGTAAAAGTATTGCACAACATGATACAAAGAATAACCATTTATACTGATTTGTATTTGATAGGAATACTTGCCCTCCACAGCTCTGGATGAATACACGTTATCAGATAAACTACTTACGCACTCGGAGCGCAGGTTGATACAGTGGTACAAGGAGGATCAGGAATTCCCTGCCACCGAGAACGACGCCATCAACATGTTAGTGCAACGAACCAAAGAAAGTAAACCAGGTTTGTAGATACGCTAGCACTGCCACTTGGTGTGGCCACCTGATTAAATTACATAGGAATCCAGTTATAATTGGTGTGGCCGGGTCCTAAGTTGAGCCACTAGTATGCTCAGAGTTTTTGTGGAGACTTGAGACTCAAGCCGTAACAGTCATGTGTGAACTAGCATGTACCAATCATTGCACTATCGTAGACCGACTAGCCATTCCTGGAACCCTTGAAGCCCTCACTCCCAAACTTACCCTTAATGTGGGCATACACTACATAGTGGTTTGTAGCAGGTAGCCAATTACACTTCTCCACATCATTGATTATTTTGTTGTGTGTTTTTGCAGAAGATCCGGAAGGCTGGCTAGACTGGAGACTGGACGAAAAACAGCAGTTACCGGCCAACACAACAGCATCTTTGTTGGACGTGTATAAAATGGTGCGCTACCGACAGCATTCTGGAGTCGCCGTCAAAGTAAACTGTGCTTACGGTGTACCCGGTTAGTACTACAAAATCGGGGTTACAGACCTCACACCAGAGTAATTTTAACAGATGTCTGCATTTTGATCGCAGTATGGTGGTGCCAAATTATTATAAAAAAGACGCTTTGTGCGTCCACCTGGCACTTATGGCCAACATCTTAGTTATTTTCTTAAAATTTTATTACAGATAAATCATTGAGATCATCTATGCTTTGAGAGGTCACCTGTCATTTACTGCCAATTTACATTATGAATAAGGGTGGCCCCGCAAAGCAGGTTTTACTGTACCTATTACAATGCATCATTTTTGCAGAGGGTTTGTACATACAGTGTTTCATGCGTATTTTACCCGGTCGTGATGTAGAAGGACTCCCTACCACGTCTGAAGGTTGGGGTGGAGAGGAAAAATTCGTTACATTGAAACACGACTACAACAGTCTGCAGAGCCGTCCTCATTGGCTGGACGATCCTACGGTAAGTTATTAGTCATCAAATATGTTACATTTAGATTGAAGCAAATTGACAGTAGTGTTTTGTCATTTATTCTGGAACCACACACGCCTTCATTTTCAGGGCTCGAATTAGTAAAAAATCCAAGGTTGCCTGCAGGGCAACCTAGCTCTCAAATTCGGTTGCCCGAAGCAAATCTAGGTGGTCCTATTTTTGTGCTGTTATGTACATCTAAAAACAGGTCTTGTTAATTGTCGTTTCTTAATTTGCTTAGAATAGAAGAAGAAAAACATTGTAAAATTTGGGTTACCCTGCAGGGCAATCTGAGTGAAATCTTAGGCTGCCCAAGACAATTTCAGGTCGAAATTTCAACTGCACGAGTCACTAATACGAGCCCTGATTTTGGATTGCGTGAGCAGTTTGCTGGCTTATTAGTTGTCGTAGCCCACCTGGAGTGAATTGATATTCCTGTTTACTGATCATACTAGGTATAAACCCCCCCGTTAGGTGCTTCCTACATTCATACACTCCATGTGTGACCCAAGTAGAACCCCACCTTAACCCCGCCTCCTCCCCTTGATGTCACACGTGTCACTTAACGCAAAGGATGTCGGAATTCTCCTTAATAATAAAGATTTTGATGCTTAATTAGAATAACCAGTTTTTTGTTCTAAACGGCAGTTATTTTTGTGTAGACGCATTGTATATTATGTGTCGTCTTTTACGTAACAATCCTCCTGGAAGCCGATTGGGCACTAATTAGATAGGATGTTTATGATTCAGATCCTCCAGCCGCGCCTCGATGCACACTCGGTGCTTCTGATACAGCTGTTCGGGGTAGATATGTTCTACCGTCCCACCTCAAAACATGATAAACCTGGCATCATCAAGTCTAAGGAGGGACCGCTAGACGAACTGGGCGATAATGTGCTACTTGGCTGGGCTGTCGTTCCACTGTTTAAACAGTAAGTATATCAATGAAACTTGCAGACGTGGTCCCATTATTTAAAAGCAAGGACCCGAGTCTGAGAAATAACTACCGATCGATATCACTTCTAATCACGACATCTAAAATACTCGAAAAATTGATTTACGATAGAACATACAAGTTCATGGAGAATCATTCATTAGTGTATAAAAGTCAATATGGCTTTAAAAATCAAGATCGTGTCAAGCCGCGATCACAGAATTAACTAGTAATATATTAAAGGAAAAAGAATTAAATCATCATACTATTGCAATCTTCCTTGCTTTATCGAAGGCATTTGATACCCTGGAGCACGACATACTCCTAAAAAAACTGGACATATACAGGATCAGAGGCGTTACTAATACATGGTTCAAAAATTATCTATGTGACTGTAAAATATGAGTAAAATGTGAAGTCGAATCTAGTAATGAAACAGCTTACTCAGATCAATTTGATATTGATTATGGTACCTCTCAGGGCTCAAATCTTGGTCCATTGTTATTCACAATTTTTTGTAATGACCTTCATCTGACCTTGGAATATTGCAAGTGTATTTTCTTTGCTGATGACACTACGGTACACTTCTCCCATAGAAATCGTAATTATTTAACCTACTGTGTGTCACATGACTTGAATCTATTAATAGAATGGTTTAGAGCCAATAAATTATCATTGAATCTTAAGAAAACAGTAGGAATGATATTTAGTAAAGCCAACGATATACCGAATGTTTCAATAGGTGACTTTGTAATACCTTATGTTAAGCACACAAAATTCCTTGGAGTCAATTTGGACTCTGACTTAAACTGGAACGTCCTATTCAACCATTTCTATAACAAGATAAATTTAAATAAACGCATGTTGCAAATTAGTAAAAATATGCTAGACCGAGTGTGTAAATACCCTCAGTCTCAGTTTCAGTTTCAGTTACCAATTTTTTTTTCATTGAATTTTCAATAAAATATATAAACAAACCAATGTGCCTTTACTTTCATTCAGTCTTATTATTGTAACATCCTTCAAACAGTACAAAAACGTGAAAAATTGCCTCTTCGCCCGAAAAATTGCCTCTTCGCGAACCGTTTTACAAATAAAACCACATACCTTGAATTCTTTCAATTCTTTTGGCATACTTC